>NCSK02000285.1:0-34268 GCA_002276475.2 Chlorociboria aeruginascens | reverse complement strand
CCCCCGTCGCGATCGCCTTCCTATATCCTCCCCGCTAAGGCCCTCCTCCCTCCATTCTTTTGACTCTCCCCCTTACTGCGGGGAGACCACGACTCGGTCTCTTTCAGACCCTCCTGTTCTCCGTGATTCGGGGACTGATCATTAGAGAGCTTGCGGAGCCCGCTGCGTGTCTTCTCCCCATTGTTTGTCGTCTTTGCCTTTTGTTTCCCGGCGTCCCCGTGGGTCGTCCCGGTCGAAGGCCACTCGGACCGAGAGAGAGAAAGAGAGAGAGAGAGGGAAAAGGAGAGAGAGGAGGAGTAACGAGAGACGAGAGAGTCCTGCTGTAGGCAAACTACCGCAAGCCTACAAATGAACGATAGTAAGCAAACTTTCCTTGATACTTGCCTCAAATTGATATATGTATGTATATGTATTTGTATATGTGTATATATATATATATATGTATATATATTTTACAAGCTTTCCTTTCGCATCCTTCTGCCTTCCATTATTCCCCAAATTTCTCTTGTAAAAGCGCCCCTTCAATGCCAAGACTCTTTATATCCTTCATCCATTATCCGTTATCCTTGCTCCTAGCTCTTCCTTTCTTGCTTTGTATCCATCTGTGCCGAAACATAGTCCGAGTAGTCCTTCCCGTTCGTCACCGTCTCCTCACCTCCCTTCTCCTGCTGAGCTTCGACCACAGGAGAGGTGGTAGGCGAAACTTTGGCTTTCGGAACTGGTTTCTCTTTCACTAGTTTGATGATGTAATCGCCGGCATCTCCGGCGCCGTCCAAACCTCCGATACGGGAATTGAAATATTCGGCATCGCGGAGCATTCTAGTGATATGAGTAGATATACAAGTGACAAAGACGGAGAGATAAATACCGTTCCTGACCAACTTCCGAAGAGAGAATCACATCCCCAAATGCTTTGCCCCATTGCTCTTTATAACTCTTAAACACGGGTTCCATAATCGTCTTGACGGTAACTGCAGGAAGATGTTTACTCAGAACCTTATGCAGGGTACTTGTTTCCTTGGTGAGAGCTTCCATGTACGTATTCACACCTGAAGCTCCATCTACTTCCCAATTTATAGTGTTCATGGATTTAGTGTGGGCTCTTGCTCTTCCGGCCATGATCTCCACGAGTTTGTCGTAGATGGCTTGTTGACGTTCCATATATGCGCGGCGGAGTTTGTCAAATTCACCCATGGTGGCCGAAGGGGAGTTGGGTGCTTGTCTGCGTATGAATTCCCGGATGTGAGGTATGAGGCCTGAGATGAAACTTAGAGCTTGGGCTGCAAGAGCTAGATGCTTGGTAGTGATGTTCTTGAGGCCGGCGGATCTTGTTGCGCCAGCACCGAGGATTAATTGGAAGCAGCGTGAGTTGAAAAGTGCGAGGTAGGAGAGGATAGAAGCGGCGATTTCAGATGTCATTGATGGAATGCCGGTATTGAGATGGAGGAATGAAGATATGCCATGAAGACAGAGAATGGCAGATACGGGCAAGATGAAGGATTGGTCTTCTATTGTTGCGGAGCGCGTTTGTGCTTTTGAAGGCGAAGTAGATCTACCATTTATTTGTACAGGAAGGAGAGAATTACCATTGGCTGGGGCACTGGTAGAGGTTGATTTTGGTATGATATCCTCCGAAGCTGATTTCGGCAGCCATATTCTGCTGCTTGCCGACCACGCTTCGGCGTTCTCTGTGCTTGCAGACAGAATTCTATTGAGATGTTCTTTATCCTCATCGGTAAAGTCTTTGGCATTCCATGGATCAGCATCCATGCCTGTAGCTAGGTTTTGTCGTTCAGACTCGCCGTGTTGCTGGACAAAATCTTTGATGTGTCCATTTACAACTGTTTTCAGTGCTGTACCACTCCGTCCCGAGACAGCTTCACACTCATTTGCAAAGAGAAGGTTCAGTGTGAAGTATCGAAGGAAGTCTTCTACCGATAAATGGATACTCTGCTCGGATCTGACACGTAGAACCTTTACAATCTTGTCTTGGGCAATATCAACGGCCTGGCCAAGAAGATTCGACATATCCAGTGTCTGATGCATTTCTTCTTGGATCTCTCGGCCTGAAGGAGACTTGGACGTTGGGTTCATTCGGCCATCGATTGCACCAATATTTGGACTTCGGAGAGGAGACTTGGCGCTGGTTGGACTAGATGGACCAAGTGTACTTGTAACATCCAGTAGAACTTTCACTTGTGTGCCAACTCGTCTCAAAGTTTCACCCACTCCAATATATGTCCTTCTCAGTAATTCTTCGGCTTCTTCAGGCTCTAAGGCACGGAGGTTACGCGCTAGTATCATTGATTTTTCTTGCTGAGTTCTGTTCTTGCTTCCACTAATAGTGGCACCCGACATCGTTGAATCGGCATCATCATCGTTTGAACTCGGTAGAGGACGGCGAATGATGCTTCGTACTTCCCGCAGTACTGAATCTCTGTATGCTGAAGCTGCAGGTGATGTTTGTTGGGCACGATGTAAGCCAGTTAGGGTAGACAAGAGGTCTGTTCTGGAATTGTCGCTCATTGATAAGTATGCAGGGAATACTGATGGTTTGCGGTCATGCCCTCCTCTTGAGCGCTGTGACGCGATGCTCCATCTTTGTAAAGTATCGGCGCCAGAAACAGATTCCACATGACGCCTCAGATCACCCAAGAGGGTATTTAAGAATTTTGTCTCGAAAACCTTTCCGATACGAAGTCGTAAAGTATCCAAATCATGTGTGACGCCTTGGAGTGCTGTTGCACCCCTGAGATCGCGGAGAGCAATACTAGCATCTTGGCTTGCAGCCTTTCCTGATTCTTCTCCTGCGACGAGCTTTTCTAGAGCATCAATGCCGTCCAGTGCTTCTACAACCTCACCACTATCAACCAGAGATTCACAATTCCCAACAGCTTCAACAATACGCTTCAATTGTTCAACTGCATCCCCCAACATTTTCAGGTTCTCTCTCCTCCTTCGCTTATTAACAATTTCCAGTCCACCAATTGCCACTTCAGCGTCCAGGGCTTCCAACTCTTTACGAAGAGCTTTGATGCGATCAACAGAATCGGCCGCTTCGGAATGGAGTTCTCGTAAGGATCCCAAGGCCGCAAAGAATGAGGTAGATGCATTAGATATAGATGATATTAAATGAACTTCAATTGTGTCCATATACCACGACAACTTCTCCTGTAAAATTGCATTTGTCGCCAGAGCTTTCCTCGGTCCAGCCGCATTCCCATTCGACCCCTTACGTTCCTCCGGCGATCCGAGAGCAGGCCGGATAACCTCCGAACGCTCGGAAACAATATCGAAAGTACGAGGGTTTTCTAGATGAAAATCCTCCTCAAAATAAACATTAGGTATTGTTGATAAAGGTGTGGGCGCATGAGGTGTTCTTCTACCTGTTCCACTCAATGGCCTTCGTGGTTGGGGAATTTCAATGGATGATGCCAGAGAAGCTAGAGAAGCCCGCCTTGACAGATTTGGTCCTTTAGATGATTTTCGATCTGGGTCTAGAAGATCCGCAAATTCGTCTACCTTGCTGCCTCTTCTTAATAACTGTGTTCCTCCTTCCTCCTCGTTCTCCTTCGCTCGCTGTAAAGCATCGTAAAGACCGCCGACTTGTGTAAGATATGGTTTGAATTCCGAGGGTTCGACATGAGTTATATTCGTGAGGGCGACTGGGGGAATATCTCGGGCAGTAGGTGGTTTGTGTGCATTGAACGCTGCAGCTGATGTATGTGGGATGAGACCAGTCCGGACGATAGGGGGTTGAAGGAGGGTGGATATAGCTAATACTGTCAGTGTCTTGGGGAGGTAGAGAGAACGACATTCCTACCATTCTGACTTGACTCGTTCAATCCATGCCAGTGTAGTGCTGTATCTAATGAGCCCCCAATGGAGTGTTGACTGGCAGTGGATCCGCGCCGTGATGAACGTTTCCCACTTGAACCGGGCCTGTAGATCGTTAGCTATGCAATCCTTCCTCCCCCAGGCTCCTTGGATCCCAACTAACCTAGGAAAAGGATATTCATGTCGAGGTGAGGCTGGCAGAGAAGAGAAACTATCCGTTGAACGTCGCGATCCAGATGAGGCCATTATAATTATATATCGAGGGCGATCGTCTCTGGGGTCTCAGCAATAGTAACCCTCAGCCTCCCCCTCTTCTGCGTCGCAAATCTGGTAGCCAGGCTCTCCTAATATTGGAGTCAATCGATATGGAGATAAAGAAACGAACAATCGGATAGAAAGGGACACAGAGGCCTTTCTCGGCGGAAGTGGTGACCAACGCAGATCGCTATCGGGGTATCATCGCTGGCGCAAAGCAGACGGAGAATAGAATATCTGCTCGATTGTTGTTCAGCACGTAGACATTCACTGATACGAAAGGCATGGCATGGCGGTGGTTCATGGTTCATGTGTTCATGTGTTCGTAGTGCGGTGACACCTTCAAATTGACGGATCGGGAAGCCTTACTGGAAGTGGCCGACGTCCGACAAGGGACAGGTCGATGCCTGCAAGCTCTTTAACCTTACGCGCTCGCGACTCTAGTCGCGTCAGGCCTCCTGAAATAACGCGTCTTCATCAACTTCAGTTCTAATTCTTCACCCACCTTTTCAATCTTGCATCGTGGACACCAGTACGAGTACGGAATAACTACAACTACAACTACAACCCATCACCATGGACAGGCAATCCGTTTACTCATTGAGTGTATTGCCCCCCGAGTATGGCGACAACGAAGATACTCGAGGCCATGTACAGTCGCAACTAGAGCAATTTATTCTCCAGTTTCGTCTCGACAATGCCTTCATCTACAGGTAGGTGATCTTAGACATTGGCTTGAGTTAATAGTGACTAACAAGCTCCGCCAGAGACCAAATACGCGAGAATGTTCTCCTGAAACAATACTACTGCGATGTTGATGTCGGACATCTCATCTCCTTCAACGAAGAACTCGCACACAGGCTCGTTACGGAGCCGGCGGAGATTATTCCTCTTGTGAGTGTTGTATAACACGCAAAAGCCATCCCCTGACCATATGTTAGTTTGAGACTGCCTTAAAAAAATGCACCCATCGCATAGTCTACCCTTCTACAAGGGACGTAGTCATTCCCGAACATCAACTCCTTCTCCATTCCTCTGCAGGGGATATATCCATTCGAAACCTAGATGCCCTTACAATTTCTCGACTTGTAAGAGTTCCAGGAATAGTAATCGGAGCCTCGGTTTTGTCTTCCAAAGCAACAGCTCTCCACATACAATGCCGGAACTGTCACGCTACTAAAGTACTCCCCGTGGCCGGTGGATTCTCTGGCATCACACTTCCACGGATTTGTGATAGACAGAAGACGCCCGGAGACAGCACACCACCATGTCCCATGGATCCCTACGTTGTGATCCACGAATCAAGTCAATTCGTCGATCAACAAATTATCAAACTACAAGAAGCACCTGATCAAGTCCCAGTTGGAGAACTACCACGCCACGTCCTCATTTCAACGGACAGATATCTAACAAATCGTGTGGTTCCCGGATCAAGATGTATGATTACCGGTATATTCTCCATTTATCAAAACAAAGCATCTAAAGGGTCATCCACTACCTCCGCCGTAGCAATCCGATCACCCTATCTCCGTGCCGTAGGGATCCATAGTGATGTGGACCACACCGCGAAAGGAAACGCCATATTTTCCGAAGCAGAAGAACAAGAATTCCACACGATGAGTAGACGACCAGATCTCTACACGGTTTTTGCGAACTGCATTGCCCCGTCAATCTACGGAAACAACGATATAAAAAAAGCAATCGCCTGTCTTTTACTTGGCGGGTCTAAGAAAATCCTCCCAGATGGCATGAAATTACGTGGTGATATCAATGTGCTTCTTCTCGGTGACCCTGGAACAGCAAAATCCCAATTATTGAAGTTCGTGGAGAAAGTAGCTCCAATCGCTATCTATACATCTGGTAAAGGTTCTTCAGCAGCAGGTTTAACGGCCTCCGTTCAACGAGATCAGACAACACGAGAATTCTACTTGGAAGGAGGAGCTATGGTTCTTGCGGACGGAGGCGTAGTTTGTATCGATGAATTCGACAAGATGCGGGACGAAGATCGAGTCGCGATCCACGAAGCTATGGAACAACAAACGATCTCCATCGCCAAAGCTGGAATAACTACTATCCTGAACGCACGCACATCCGTGTTAGCAGCGGCGAATCCAATTTTTGGACGATATGATGATCTCAAGACTCCCGGCGAGAATATCGATTTCCAGACTACGATTTTAAGTAGATTTGATATGATTTTTATTGTGAAGGACGAGCATGAGCGAGGTAGAGATGAGAGGATCGCTAAACATGTTATGGGTATTCATATGGGGGGAAGAGGGGTGGAGGACCAGGTTGAAGCGGAGATCACAGTGGAGAGAATGAAGAGATATATTAGTTATTGTAAAACGTGAGTTTGCCCTTCTCCTTATATTTCCCCTTGTATCGCATTATCCATACCTTCAAAATCAATATCAGAGAGAACAATACACAAGGACCAAAACTGACAACCCCAAGCCGTTGCGCCCCACGCCTCTCCCCTGAAGCCGCCGAAAAACTATCATCGCACTTTGTCTCCATTCGGAAACAAGTCCATCAATCCGAGTTAGACGCCAACGCGCGCTCATCCATCCCCATCACAGTCCGTCAACTCGAAGCTATAATTCGTATAACCGAATCCCTGGCCAAACTCTCCCTCAGTTCCATCGCCACCGAACAACACGTCGACGAAGCGATCCGGCTCTTCCTAGCCTCAACCATGGATGCCGTAAACATGGGATCTTCACAGGGGAGTAAGGAACTGAATGAAGAAGTTAATAAGTTGGAGGAGGAATTGAAGAAGAGATTACCCATTGGGTGGTCTACAAGTTTGGCCACTCTCAGGAGGGAGATTGTAGAGGGAAAGGGATATAGTGAACAAGCGCTTAACAGGACACTGGTGGTGCTACAGAGGAGAGATACCATTGCGATTCGAGGGCAGGGCAGTCAGGTATATAGGAGTGGGGCTTGAAGGGGAATAGGTATAGGGGATGGAATGAAATGGGAAGGATGTGGGCGTTGGGGTTGTGTATTTGATGCTATGCTGTATTATGATATGTGATGAAATCAGGGGATAATAGGATGGATTTGGATAGTTATGAAATATGATTAGAATAAAATCCATAAACCCATCAATTCCTTTGTAATCACCATAATTTGATTAGAAAACCTTCCAATAAGATATTGTTATAAGTCATTCTGTACTTCTTGTTCTCTCCATATCCTCATTTATCTTACAAATGATGCATAGCTTATTATGCACAACAATATCTACTCTGATCTCATCTCACCATGCAGTAAAAAAGCCACTAGTAATAATTACATAATATTTATTATTCTCGAATGTATCATGCTACGCTCCAAAAACGCCTTCCCTCGAATAACCTGTAAATGCCACATATGATGCAACGCAACGCAATGCCATGCTTCCGTTCTTTATAAGATCAAACAAATGCCTGCGTAGGTTCTGCTTTAGCAGCCGGAATGGTAGGCGGCGGTGCCATCTGCTGACGTTTTGCTTCTCGTTCTGCTACTTCACCTTCTGGGCCTCGCTTTTTATCTTTTTCAGACTTCTCTTTTTCTTTTTGAGCTTGTCGCCTGGCTTCTTTATCTTTTCGCTCGTTCTCCTTACGGAGCGCTTTGGATTCGAATTCATGCCAATCACCTTCTAGTGTAGCAAGTCTATATTTTATTAGTATTAATTCATGGAAATGCTGAATAGCGGACTTACTCTACAGCTTGTTTAGGCGACGGATCCTCCGTGGTGAAGTATGGGTGCTCTAAGACATCAGAAGCAGAAGGCCGCTTAGCGGGGTCGTATTGGAACATAGCCTCCAGAAGTTCATAGGCAGCTGGTGTAACTCGTTCCTTGTATTTTTCGGCGAAGACGTTGGCTCGTCTTGCTGAAGGTCTTAGGAGCTCGAACCACGCCATATCTACTAACCCTGGCCAGTCGACCTTATTCGGAGTACCAAGTACTGCATAAATCTTCTCGAGCTGGCTAATTTCACCACCGTCACCAGGAAAGATGGCATGACGGGTGAATATTTCGACTAGAACGCATGCTGCACTCCAGATATCGACGGCTGGACCATATTGTGTCTCACCTAGAAGAAGCTCAGGCGAGCGGTACCAGATGGTAATGACGCGGTTAGTGTAATCAAGTTGACGACGTTTGGCATAGAATCGTGCCAGACCAAAATCGGCAAGTTTCAATTGCCCGTCGCTACTAACTAATATATTGGCTGCCTTAATGTCTCGGTGAAGAACGCCTCGTCGATGTAGATAATCCAGTCCCTCGAACAACTGTTTTGCTAAATGTTTTTTATGCGCAGGATCTAGCTTGAAGGTCGGATGGTTTAACAAGCCAGTAAGGTCGTGTGAAAGGTATTCAAAGACCATGAAGCAATCATTCTTTTCCACCATGACTTCTTGCAAATTAACAATGTTCACATGCTTCAAGGATTGTAGCAATTTGATCTCTCGGACGGCGGTGACTGGGAAGCCATCTCTTTCTCCCTCCATACGAATTTTCTTTAAAGCAACGAGGCTTTTCGTGTATACATGAATAGCCTTAAACACTTTGCCATATGTACCAGAACCAACAACTGACTCATTGCCAGGTTTTCGGAAGTATACAGAATCGGATGCTTTGAACTCTGCAGGGAGTTCTGGTCTAGCCTTGATACGTTTCATAACCTTCTTAACCTTGCGTGTTGCCGGCGGTGGTGGCTCGCGGAAGTCTTGGCGTATTCTCGTTGATCCCAGCTCAGCAGGAACGGATCTCGCTGGACCTCGAGGGGGACGATCTGGACTGGATTGAGCTTCGCGGCGTGCTGGACCTGCATTCAATTTCTGTGATATTTCAGGTTTCGGCGAGGTTAGATTGGTTTTTGACGAAGCTTTGAACGCGAAGCTAAATTTTGAAGAGTTCTGTTGATTTTGTGGTCCAGTAGGAGGCGGCCTGCTTGGAGGAGGCATTTTCTCTTCGTCATCTTTCTTACTGGCGTTGTCCTCTATCTGCAGATCTTTTGATGGCCTGAAGAGGTCCTCCGAATCATCATCCGCTGTAGCAATTTGTGGGTTAGAATCCAGAAGACCCGAGCGCGGTGGAAATTGCTGTTGCGGAGACATTTGCTGCGGAGTGACATTTCCAGAATTATTTGGTTGTCCCCGACCTCCACCTGCCGTACCTCCGCCAGGTGTCCACTGAAGATTTTGGAAGTGACCACCACGTCCCCGATACTCACCACGTCCACGGGGGTTGAAGTTATTCCCGCGATAACCTCGTGAGCCTCTAAACCCGTTGTGGGGATAATTGTGATTTTGACCACTAGGAGCTTGATACGGAGGTGACTGGTTCTGGTTATAGTAAGAATTTTGAGGTGGGCCGGAGTACCCGGATTGTGAATAGCCTTGCTGTTGAGGGTATTGTCTATCGGCAAAATAAGCTTAACATTTATATTATACGCATGAAATTACTTACGAATGGGGGGAGTATGGTTGTGGGGGACCCCAATTACCTCTGCCAGCAGAATAAGGCGACTGGGCTTGAGGCGAGCTGTGATATGAAGAATTTGGTGTCATATGGTGTTGTGGTGACTGCGAGTACTGCCGTGGATCAACCTGGGGTCCTTGATTATATTGTGGCTTTAAAGGAAAAGCAGCTTGCATTTGCTGATTTGGATTGTAACCTTGCTGCCCTCCATAATAACTCCTACCAGCCATTTTTTCGGACTTAACTCCTATGCTATTCGCACCTGATGCTGCAGATGAGGGCCGGCCTGACTTTGACTTTGAGAAGTCGGGACGATATTCGTCTCGTGGTGGTCTGCCGTCCCTTTCAGGCTTTGGAGATGATCCCCGAGATGCACGAGATGCTGGTAGTGCTCGTGGGGATGCTTGGCGAGAGCGATTTGATGAATCGTATCGATCAGCACCAGGAGATCTTCGGCCAGAGAATGGAGATTGGTGCTTCCTTCTCCCCTTTTCCTTTATTTTATCGCGAGGCGACCTCTCACCTACCTTTTGGGGCCGGTCCGGGCTTCGCTGGGGTGATCTATGACGAGTCTTTGAGGTGTTGAGGGGGGGTAGACCGCTTCGTCGAGAAGACTCGAACTTATCGCGTGCAGGAGAGCGTCCGCGTCTCTCGGCAAATGCAGAATCTCGACGGCGGTTGGGTTTCTCGTCTCCGCGCTCGAATGGTCTTCTCTCAGGGGAACGCTTTCTGGGTGGTGGTGGCGGGGAAGGGTCACGCCTATCTCTCTCAGTCCGAGATGAGGATGTAGGTCCTCTTTCGAATCGCGATGGACTGCGGGAATTACCTCGTCTTGATCTCTTTGGATGGCTTCGATTTGGTGAAGGACTCCTACTCTTCCGACGTTTGGCAGACGAGGGAGAATGATGAGTACGTTTGTGCTTGTCTGAGCCTCGCAAGTCCAGCAACTCTCTTCCTGAATTTCGTTTCCTAACTTCCTCTCGAGAATCTTCTATGGGCGATCTAGTTCCTCTGCGTCTGCGATCGGGACTGTGTTCGTGATGCCTATCGCGGTGAGAGAAGGGTCTTGACCTGACAGCACTGCGATCTCTAGGCTTGGCTTCCCTATCACTGTCCGGTCGACGTGAAATGGGCGATCGTGATCTTGGACGTATCACTCCTCGATCGACTCTACCTCTTTCTCTGCGATCGTCACCGTTGCTCCAGGTAGGTTTCATTGCAAGATTTGCAACATATCGACTTGTAGAATGACTTTGAGATTGAGGAAGCATTCTCGCGGCGATGGTCACTGATTTTGACCACGCTAAGAATATTCGCTAAGCTCGATTGGACTCAATGCCGCGTCTGTAGGAGAGAGAAAAGAATAGAAAAGAATAATGGTTATAACGAAGAAAATTGAACCCAAATACTTGCGCGTCGGTAAGTAAACTTACCGTGAGGTCCGATCCTTCGTAAGGCTTCATAAGGATTTGTCGCGCTGGGGGTCGTCGACTTGTCCCTCCATGCATCAGGCGAATATTACACATTGAAGTCACACGAGTATGCAGGTTATCTACGGTTCGCAATGATGCGAAAATTCAAAAAGCGCAAGTGAAAAAATCATATCCTCCTCTTTCTTCAAGGCTCAAGGCCAAAATCAGTCCAGAATGACGTGGGTCTTTCCAATCAAATTCGTGCATAGAGGCTCTGGCTGGCGATGCACACCATTTTAGGCGCACTGATGTTCCACAACGCGGCTGGCAACTGAGTGTATCAAGGGAGTCGTAATCGCACGAGCATAGAGCTCATGAGGTGGAATTTCCACTTCGTAGCAAGGTCAATCTTTGGCCCTTCCATTTATCGGAAGGGTCGTTGGGATGACGAGGACGTTGAGCAGGGGCTAATAGCCTTCGTCCTATCTTGATTACAATCTTCGAGATTGAGCTGCTGATCGAATCTATCCGCTGTGACGACCGGCTTTAGGACTCTGTTATGCTTGACTCTGGTCAAGCTCTACGGCTATAGTGACCGTAGTGAACGACCTTGTAATGTGTATGCAGGATTGTGCCCATAACACAGCCTGCTCTAAATCATTTCGACGAACTGAAGAGCCCCATAATACCTAGGTATCCGAGATCTGCTTAACCAAAGACATAATATGCGACTAACGGATTGTTTTTTCGTTGAACTTGCTCGAGGAAGGAGATGGCCCGAACCAACAACGGAGATTCAACGACAGTATCCATGATCGAGAATGCCTGCTTCTGTAGTGTGACGGATCAAAGGTTCAAGTATATCAGTATGTATGGCACATTCACACAAGTTCGTCCATAACCCCATAGAACACAAGCGCTGTTCCCCGATCCTCATCTTCAGCTTCACACCAGGTGGGAAACCCATTTCTTGCTGTCAACCACAGAACATTGCAAAGCACATTCCCAAGCTGCTTCTCAGCAGTGTAATACGTAAGGTATATGAATAGTAGAACGGAGTGATGGTCCCATAGATGATGAAATGGTCGAAGAACCGTCGCCTGCGTCGCGTGAATATAGCAGCTCGACGTAGTGTAAAACAAATGGGGAAGTCTTTCGCTTTCAAGTATATACTTTCTTTAAGAGTAAGAGAGTCTCGATACTATCACAGTTGTCGTGGCAGGGAAAAGAGAAGGGTGTGTTGTCGTGGAGGTGGTAGGCGCCGTACGTAACACCAGACCTCAGGATCGGTCTGAGTCACTGTCAGCTCTCATCATGAGGTTAGACTCCTCCTTGAGTATATAGACGACGCCGACAATGGATCTAATAGATAAAGCTGAATGGCTTATGTTGTGCCATTTGCATCGTGGCTGGTTGTTGTGCCCGGAATTGGAAGATCGTCACCGCTCACAAAGTTCAAAAAGGCACGGGCGTTGGCCCGTGCCCATTCTCAGTTCTACCCTGGACGCCCGCGTAATTTACATCCCTAGTCATCTGAAACGAGCTCACATTTTCATACCAAAGGCTGTATCTTGAACAGAGACGAGAAAGGACCATCACATTAGCTATCAAGACCAACCTATCTCTATATCCTACTCTATCCTCATTTTCGTTCTCATTTCCGCCCTTCATCATCCGTACCGCCTTCCTCTGTCTCCCAGGCATCATCACCGTCGTCAAGGCTCATGATCACCCCCTCGTCAATATCCCCATCTACCTCTCCATCTGACAGTTGGGCTCCATTGCCTTTATCCTTGGGCATCTTTCCATCTCGACCCTGGGCTTCTTGGGCTGCTCCTCCTTTGCCTTTACCATTGCGTCTCTTTTCATCCTGACCCTGGGTTGGCCCTCCATATTTGGCCTTACCGTTGCCCTTTCCGCCTTGAGCCTGGTCTTCTCCGTCTTTAGCCTTGTATTTACTTTTGCCCTTGCCCTTGCCGTTGTCTACTTTCGGCTCAGCTTTCGGCAACTTTGGGATCAAAGGTTTGGTATCGTTATCCGACATGTACATCTCTCCTTCCGTCGGCTTCAAGTTCTTCCCGGTCTTCAAATCAACATATCCCCATATCATCATATTCATCAAATGATGCTTCAATCCCATATCTCTCCTTACAGCCTCCCTAGAAACCAATTCATCTGGCCTAAGCAAATGGGCTCTCCCAGTACCCCAACCCTCCAAATGTCCAATACCAATCTCGTGGGCTGGGATATCGAAGATTGGATCATTTTTCAAATCCGCTGGACGAGTGTATCTATATCGGAGCTGCAGCTTCGTGACCTCTATTTGAGTTTTATAAGCCGTACGTTTGAGAAGTTTGGATAGAGGCGTCAAGCCCTGCTGTCCTAAAAATAGCCTTCTTAAAGTTCGAGCTGCGGGCCCATCGATTGGGTCGTTGAAACGCATATCAAGCTTGGTAAAGAACATCTGCATGTAGTAAAGATCCCAGTCCGTAAATACGCCGTCGGCCTTCAGCAATGAGACCCTCAGAGACGTGGTTGAGACATCCATAATGAGCCACATTTTATGAATAGCAAGAGACATTGGCTTTGGCATTCGATGACCTTCACGGGCCATACAGGCAAGGATATCTCGGACTGTTCTTCCACGATGGATAACCATTTGCAGCCATAGGAGACTGGGTACATGCGGAACTGCATCATTTGGAACCGGGTCGCTAGCGAGGAGAGGATCCGGGATACAAAGGCTCTTATAGAGCATATAGACATAAACTTTCGCTGCCTCTGGGAACGAGTGCATAGCGGTTGATCTCATAGCGTACGACATATGTCCATTAAGTGTCTCATGGAACGACCTTGAAATCGCATATAAGCTGACAGTATCCCTGGGAGGCATAACCTTCACAATCTCCAAAACCAACTCAGGAAATGATGACAACGCTTCGAAGAAGTCTTTCTTTTCAAGGCCTGCTCGTTTTTGCGCATGTTCGGCCCAAACTCGACGTTTTCGCAACTGAACACATTCCCTCTTCAAAGTCTCCAGGTCGTTGCCATTGAGCGATGCAATCAAAGCCCTGAAGACCTGGACATTTGTCTGGATACCAGAAGCCGCAATCTCCTCCTCCGTAATCTCCTGTCGTTTCTTTTCTGCGTCGGCAACTGCAGCTTGGGCTATAGGGTCTACCTCATCGTTAAGTTGTTGGCTGTCGAGTCTTTGACTTCGAGGAACTCCATCTGACGACCTCGACGAAGAACCCTGAGCGAGTTGCAAAGCCCAATTCTCCGGATCATTGGCTTCGAAGTTTTGGGCAAGACCGTTATCTTGCAGCCGCTCACGTCTTGGGTTTTGATTCTGATCCTCCTCGGTATCAGACGAGTTAGAGACGTCAGACATGTTTTCGATATATGGGGGCTTGCTAGCTTTCTTCCACTGCGAAGCAATATAAGGTAGGTGTGGTAGGTTTGTTGCGCAAAATTATTTGGTCAGTGTTGTTTGATATTACATTTATTTCCTCGCATTGTTTATGTCTCCAGCGCGCCAGATTGTAAGCGAACTTCTTTTATATATGAAGTGAAATTAATCACTACCCTATATCAACTCATTGTTCTAAAACTGAATATCCTCAAGCATCTCCTCTTTTTATTTACCAATCCCATTTCCCATTTAGTTTTACGAGACAACTCTCGGATATAGATGGCTTTGGAAAAGACAGACAGGACTCGACATTTAGTTTTTATTTTATTTTATCTCTACTTCTGCGAATATTAGCTACGGGAATTCCTCTTGGGTATCTCTAACTCCTCTAACTCCTCTAACTCTAAACCCCTAAACCCCTAAACCTCACTCTCTCCATACCATTATCTTTCCTTACCTCTCAACGGCCGAAAATCAAATCAAAACATAAATATTTCTTTGCTCACTAATGTGTCAATTTTGGCGGCATGGACCACCAAAGTCCCACCAAAATTGGCACATTAGTGGGCAAGGGGATAAGAAAATGGGTGCGGAATGGCCCTCATCAGCTCTCTTACCTTCCCCTCCACTCCCAGTATCTGGATGTTTGGTCAGTTCTGCTTTCACTTTGGAATCGGGCATGCTTTGATAACTATGGGAATGCCTACGAGTCATTACATAAAGCCTGTTCGTATGTCTAGATGCAGTTGCGATGCTACTATGATAGAAAGACAGCCTTATTACATACATCAAGCCTTTTTGTTCGCCCTGCTGCCACGAGTACGAAAGATTCTGGGTGGCGAACTCAAATTGTGATGAATGATCCTCGTCTGGTTAATATGCACTGCAACAAACTCACCAAAACGTGATTTTGCACCGGGAAGAGCGACTCGTGCGGATCGGGACAGTAAACCAGTACGGCATTCGTATATGCAATCTTTTCTCTGGGAGAAAGCGCATGCCTGTCTGTTCATCAGTCAGAAGTGGCGGACTTGGTCTTACCACCCTTTTTGATAGTAACGCTTGATAGAGAGTAGGTATCACTGAATTATAAACTGATAAAATTCTTTCAAGGTATTCAGTCATTGGTGTGCTAAAGCTTGACTTGATCGTCTAATCGGATCGTTGATTGGATAGTTGTCAGTGGGTACCACTGCTGATGAAGCTGCAACTAAAGGTCCTGTCCAACAGGAGCAAGCAAAACGTAGCTTGGAGTAATTCATTCTTCAGCGGTACTATTGCAGCCGAGAGGTGACTACCACCCTACGGTCAGTGACCGAGATATTCCGAGATTTAACAGGATAGAATAACTTATGTCTCCTGCTGACACCCGTCATGAGAAATACCCCGCTGACGGCTGCTCCTACCTTATCATCAATCCCTGAGTATACTCTAGCGCCAAGCCAGTGGAGTGGTTAGAATGTAGAACCCTCTGGAGAATCCGCAACACCCACACCCCATCATCGAGCTGTCAAGTGACCCGCACGCTTTATGTGAGATATCCCTTGAAAGTTCATCGCGGCTATCGCGTCAAACCCTGGTTCCCACATCCTGGAAGTCGGGATCCCGTCGAACTCACGATGCTTGAAATAATGTCCGGGATCGGGCGCCAAGGACACTTCCCCCTTCGACCCATCCCCATGAAGATAATGTACTCTATGCAGGCGTCCGCAGCATGGTAATCCCATTGCGCACCGCGGTAAAGAAATAGATTAAACTCCTTTACACCACGGATTTGGTGGACTCGGAAGAATAATCCTTTCGTAAATACAGAATACGGCATGGGACGGTGCTGGATGAGAGGAGCCATTTGTCTGGGAGGAGAGCTCGGGCGCTGTGGGACGTGGGCCAAGGTCGGCGTTGATCATTACTCGGATGCATGGGTCTGAAACGGAAAAATATGGGATGAAGTAC
Organism: Chlorociboria aeruginascens; assembly: GCA_002276475.2. Lineage (NCBI taxonomy): Eukaryota > Fungi > Ascomycota > Leotiomycetes > Helotiales > Chlorociboriaceae > Chlorociboria > Chlorociboria aeruginascens. The sequence continues at coordinate 17,923 of NCSK02000285.1, read as the reverse complement.
GGGCTACCAAGGGTACTCCCGTGTGACGCTATAGATAGGGGCAGACAGCGAGGATGCATCGTGAAGGCGCTTCCATCGGGCACCATGGGCTCCCCCCTTTTCTTCCTGGCAGTCTGGGCACAGGTAGGTGTACCGTAGCTCTGAGACACCGCAACTTCTCCAGCTCGGTAATAACAACTGGGCGCGTGCAGAAAGCAGACTTGAATTACCGGTACATTATCATTGAGGGATCATCGGGAAGGGCTCTGTGGGGGTGTAGCGGTAACAGCAACGGTAACGGTTGAAAAGCAGCGCAGCATCCAGAAGCAGAATGAAGACGGACAGGCCCATCCAAGACCTTTGGTGTATGGTAACACGCCGATTGGTGCAGTGCTCTCCTCCTTTTTCGAATTCCATGTTAGGTCCGAGAGCGCCGGCGACTCGTGGCTTTCACGCTTCCGACACCCATTTTGCAGATGGGAGGGGCCGTCGTACTTGTACTCGTGCTTGCAATGTGATGTGATGTGGTGTGGTGCGGAATGCAATGCCATGCTATGCAGCTGTTTGCAAGGACTCTTCTGATATCGTGGGTTTGAACAATTGGATCTCATAGCATGGGGAAGCAGAAGAAGCTGATCTGTCGACGGGATTGAAGTCGCAACTATCAGTCTGATAGATCTTCTCCTATCTTTGGTGTTCTTTGGCTTCTCGATGGAGTTTGATTAGGTAGAATGGGTACTAATATAAACGAGGAGACCATAGACAAATAATACATGACAAACAATTGATCATTCCAGCCACACAAGTCCCGTACGGAGAGGCCCCTGATCCAGGTAGACGAATAGGTAGGCATATATTCTAGAGAACATAATCAGTTGATACCGCAGGTGTACTGTCGTTATGAGGGATCGTACATACATAATCCAGTTGGGGGAGGAGGATAGGATGCAAATTGAAGAAGCTCAAGCCGCTGGTTTAACTAATCAACGATAAAAAGACCCAGAAAATAGGTCCGGATGGGAAGTTGTGTTTTGTTGCTTTATATCACACTTACTACCCACTTCGGTCGTGGTGGATTTGACTCCGACGCTAGTAAACCCTGAAGTTTCTGTTCTGCTCAAGTCTTTGCACTTCACTACCTCTTCCTCCCTCCTCCTCCTCCTCCTTCAAGTATTATCTTCGGAGGGTTTGGGAGAATCATATCCACTGTTGAGGTCTTCAGGTCGGCGCAATCTCCCGTTGTATTTATTTCGGCTTTGCAGTTGCTTTTAACTTCTTCCCTCCCCCCCCCCAGCCAGCTCCTGTATCAACCCTTTTTTTACGTCCTTGACCACCGCACCGAATCCTCTTGTATCCGCACACATACAAGATGTCGTCGACTACTGCACAAGGCCAACAAGGCAATCTTGATCGTTATGTGGTCATTCACGTTGCTACGACTTGCGATGAGCATGGAGTGTACGTCACCAAGGACTCTGCTGAAGTTATTGAGCTTGGTTGGATTCTCCTCGATGCAAAATCGTGTGATGAGGTAAACATCTGCTGGGTAGTTGCTCTGATCTGTCATGCAATATGCTAATACATTGTCTGCGCAGCTACACCGCGAAAGTGTTCTGGTGAAGCCGATCAATACTCCGATTACTCCTCTCTGCAGTATGTTTCGAATCCCCAAGCAAACGGATCTATAATATCGAAAGATTCCCCCACTCCCATTAACTCTTTTTCTCTCTCAATATAATCCGAATTATATACACATACTGAATTTGTTCCCACACAGCCAGCTTGACTACTCTTACCTGGGAACATGTTCGCAACGCAGGAACTTTCCGCGATGCAGTAAACCGTTTCGACGCCTTTGCAACTGAGCACTTGACACAACCGGGCCTTGACTTTTCCTTCGTGACCCTCGATTCCTGGGATCTTCGTGTTCAGCTTCCCCGCGAAGCTCGTGATAAAGCTGTTGTCCTACCACCATACCTGCAACACTCCCGAACTTTCGATCTACGAACAGAATATCAACGCTGGCAGCAGCATCACCCAGAGTCCCTTCCATTTGGGCCTTCGATGCTGTCAAATATCTGTGCTGCGCTTGAAGTTGAGCCAGTACAGGCTAGTGCACCCATCAAGCACAATTTACCGTTTCACCTACAAGCATTGGCACCTGCGTCACCCCGCCGAGCCATGGAGGAAGCTGTCACTCTTGCTCGAGTTCTCCGAGGTTTGATTCGCAAATCTCAACCTGCTCATGAGCATCCTGATGTCCTTACACGACCAATGGATGCCCGTGCTGATGTGAGAGCTTTTCTTTCTGAGCGCAGCAAGGTCCTTCATATGGCTGGTCTTCCTCATGATACTACCCAAAGTGAATTAGAATCTTGGTTCACACAATTTGGTGGACGTCCGATAGCTTTTTGGACCTTGCGAACCCCTGATCAACACAAGCCTACCGGATCCGGCTTTGCCGTTTTTTCATCACACGAAGAGGTCAGCCCATCATCTCCTACAAATCTCTGTCTCTATTGCCGTGCTTGCGGTTGCCACCAGCTTGTGATATCAGCACCCTACGAGTACATCCTTCTTCTTTATGACAAATTATTAAACCTATCCCCTCATGCACTTATCAAATTCTTTACTTTACGTGGTCATTGTCTAACTCCCTACCAGGCTGCTGAGAGTTTATGCATGAATGGACGTGCTCTCAATGAAAAGGCAATCGAGGTCTCACCTTCCTCTAGCCGTGTCTTGGATAGAGCTGCTGAGATTCTAACCCCTTTCCCGCCTAGCAAGAATCGACCTCGCCCTGGAGACTGGACTTGTCCTTCATGTGGTTTCTCTAACTTCCAACGTAGAACTGCATGCTTTCGCTGTTCCTTCCCTGCCATGAGTGCAGGACCTGGTGGTGATATGACTGGATATGGTGGAGGAGCTGCGTATGGATATGGCTCTCAACCTATGATGGGTCCTCCTCAACACATGGGTGGCAATCATCACGGAGGCATGGGTAGCCATGGAGGTGGAGGTCGCATGGGCGGAGGTGGGGGTGTTGTACCCTTCCGTGCTGGAGATTGGAAGTGTGGATCGGAAGGATGTGGATATCATAATTTCGCTAAGAACGTAAGCTGTCTTCGCTGTGGCGCAAGCCGTGCGGGTGCAGCTGTCGTGGCTGATTCTGGGTTTCCTTCCCCTATGGACCCCCCTTCAAACTATGGAAGTATGGGTCCAGGGTCAATGGCCGGCACACCTGGCCCTGGTCCTTTCGCTTCTTCTTCCGGAAGTTTCAGCTCTGCAGGTGGATATGGAGGCACGCACTTTGGAGGCCCTCAAAGCACCTATGCTCTTCCTTCAGGCCTTGGTCCTTCAAGCGGCTATCCATCTCTCAATACTCATTTTGGTGGCCCTGCTGGTGGATCTCACTCAGCTGGTCCATTTGACAGTCGAGCTGCTGAAGCCGCATTCCAATCCACTCCCAACGGCCCAGCTTCGGCAGGTCCTCCTAACAGCTTCTATTCAACCCAACCGGAGAGCGATCCCTTCGCATTTCTCTCTTCGGGTATTGGAAACTTGTCTATGAGCAGCGGTGATGCACGCTCTAATGGTGGAGCTCAGCTCAGCGCTCCTAGCAAGTCTCCGGCTTAAGTATATTCATAATGGTGCTGTCCCTTTCCTACGGTTTATACGGCTTGACTCTTTTCTCATGTGACTATATTTCAGGACGGCTATGCGGTTGATTGAAACATAGAGCATATTTAGTCGGAGCCTTCTGGACTTACTACAGCGTTTTATAAAGGGTTTGCTAGCGCACCGGGTGCAGGCGATTTGGACAGGCAAACGTTATTCGGATGGGGGATAAAGAAAATGGTTGGCAAAATTGGCGAGCAGGAGTATGAAAGACTGCAAAAAGGAAAAAGTTGCTTGGTACAGAAACAATAGTACGGAATGGTGGAGTTCTTTTAATGCGGATCGGCAAAGGCAATATTCTGAGCGAAAGGAATGACTGATTGGCAAACTTGGTTGGATTGGTGCATAGCGAAGGGAGTGTACAGTGTGGGAGGTGTTGGTACGGGGTCTTGGTCCTACGGTCGATTCCTCTTTTCTTACCCTCTATGGAAACGACAAACCATCTATCTATTCGAGCATCAAAAGCATGGCGTGGCATGGCATTTGCGATGGATCCATCCTCCTTTTCCGTTGGCCGAAAAGAATACACGTGGATGGGCCTAACTCCTTTAATTCTTGTCCTGTACTTGTTGCATCTGCGGTTTTTGTTTTTCCGTTTCTTCTTTTCCTTGTCTCATAATTGTTTTCCTTGATAAAATTCCCTTCTCCGTTTTGTGGCTTTCTTCGAGATAGGTGGTGGGGCAAAGGCGGAGGGGATACCATGTCATATCTGACTTCCTGGAGGTTTAGATCTGATTTTAGGGTTGGTTAGTCTGTTTGGAAGGGACAAATGGATATGGATACCTATGGGGGAGGTATGTTTTTCACTTCTGTAGAAGTTTTTGATTTTGACTTCACTCTTTCTCTTTTGATGCACATTTTATTTTGCTTTTTCCTTGATATTTGATGGTTGTTGGTTGGTTGAGGAGCGAGTTGATTTTGATGGCTAATTCGGGGTTTGGGTTCGGGAAGAAGGGGTTCACTGGTAGATAAAGTAAGATAGGCGTGAGGTGCCATACTTTGTGCGTAATCCTCAAATACATAGTGACCTGATTCTTTCGAATATGCAAATAAGATTCGTTTCTGAAGAGGTAAATGAGATTCTTTGCTTTGAATCCTCAGCTAAATTCACGATACACGAGCTTCCAAATATTTCTATTATGTATCCCTCTAACGCCTTGTCTGTGAGGCCATGCAGAGAGAGTAAAAGTGAACTCCTCCGGGAATCCCCTCATCTCATTTCCACATGATCGGGTATTTGCAACTCTTGATCATAGCCGAACCCTTTTCACACCCTATCCTATCCTTCTCACCAAACCCCATGCTGAAAGTTCATCTCTCAATCTCATCCATAGGCACATCATCTAAATCCTTCCCTACAATCGCCTCCGCTACTTTCCAGATCTGGATTAAATTGTCTTCTGCGGCGCTACAAACCACCCAAGGTTCCGTTTGGTTCCAGCTGAAATCAGCAAGATGGTTTGTGTGGCCACCGTGCATGAAGAGTCTGTTCCTCTGTTAGGGATAGGAGTAAAGAGAAAAGAGGGAGAGAGAACATACAATTCAGGAGGACCATCTTCCAAATCATCAGGCAGTTGTTCTTCTCCCACTCGGCTGAGATCCCAGAAAATTATTCGGCGATCATAACTACCACTTCCTAAAATAGCTTCTTCGAATGGATGCCATGCCAATGAAGTAACAGCATCGCCGTGACCTTCTAAAGAATGTAGTTTCTCGTTTAGGTTTCGTAAGTCCCAGAGCCCAATTGTTTTATCTGCTGAGGCGGTGGCGAGAATGAATTCTGAGGCGGGGTTGAATGCTAAAGCATTGATGGCATCGCTATGGCCTTGCCCTTGAACCGATGATTTATTGGTTTCCGGTTGTCGGACATCGAGGATTTGAAGAGTGAGGTCATCTGAAACGGTCCCGATTAGGGATTTGTGCAAAGGATGGTACTGCACATCGTTTACAATAGAGGTGTGGTGAGTGTAAACGCGAGACGCTTTGACGTGGTTATTATTCGATTCTATAGTTTTCAAATCCCTGACAATTGTAAGTCTAAGTTTCGGAATTAAAGGTATAAGAACTCACCATAAACGCACGGTCTGATCCTCGCTGCCTGTTGCTAGACTTCCAGCAATGTGAGGATTCCAGCTAAGACCAAAACCTTCCTTCTTATGGCCCAGGAGCTGTGCTTGAGGATTCACAATGCCCTTTGGGACGCTGCTGTGTTTTGTACGATCAAATATCAACACTTTTCCGTCGACGCACATGGTCGCTATGATGTTTGGGTTTTGAGGCTGGTATCTCGCCTTATTGACTTCTCCGGGATGGTCGATCTTCTGCTCAATATTCATTTTGATAGCTGCCTGCTCCCCATTTGAGGAGTTTCCATAGCCACCAATCTCCCCCCGCTCCTCGTCGTAGTCATCTGGATCTGGTGCGATGCTCTTGGGTAGCTCGACATTCGCGATTTGGAGGTAGTTTTGAGCGCCATTTGAGGTATGTGTGCCGATGAGTAGTCTGTGAATTGTGTGGTTCTTGCTGGGAAGGCTGTGGATGATTGAGGATACATATATATAAAAGTTAAACATAAGGTCAAACTCACTTTTTGACATCGGGAAACCATTGTGTGGTCAACGTAGGCCATTCCAGCGCAGTACTTGTATTGGTCAGCCTGGAATAGCATATTGCAGCATAAGATCCCGTACCTCAATATCATATCATATAAAAACGGGCTATTCTTCTTCCATGTCTTGTACTCTAAAATGAAGTGTCAGCTCCAGTAGCCCAATCTCATAGCTCTAAGAACAATACCCTCGTTGATCACCTTCTGCTCGGTATCTTCATCGTCAGGACCCGGGATAACTTCAAAATTGTCAGTATATGCACCGTCAAACAGGTGCTAGGACTTACCATCCATTTCCACATCAGGCGCCATTATTCCTGATTGGTGTGTTGAGTAGTAGGAAAGAACAAAAAGTTTCTGTGCGATCGGAGAAAAGCGATGTTTCGAGAAGGGGAGAACACGGAGAGTTCAAGGTTGAACTTTCGTGGGAAGGTTCTCTTTCGGAGACGCGCCAAATCGCGTTGAGTGATGGCTTAAACGGGTTAGGCTGTCTCGTGACAGCGAATATCAATTCATATAAAACATATTATTTTGAAGGCTTGGGGGTTTGATGTTCTTAATTAAATCGGAAGCTTGAACAAGAATGTCTTCAGTTCCACTAGATCTTCGAACTATAATAAATAATAATTTAATAATTTAATAACCGTTGTCATTGTACATTGTACAGTACTCGTCGGTTATTGATGAAGGCACACCATCGTTTACTAAAGGCTGCTGCTACTCGCATCTCCAGGCGCATAACTTCTCAAAGCTAGACCTTGAAAATCCGAAAAAAATCACGAATATCAACGGCAATACGCGACGAAGAGGACAAGGGGACGTAGAATCGTCATTTCTTTCATACTTATTACCAAGCGAATTTGAAGTATTTAAACGCTTCTTCGCCCAAGCACATGCGGTAAAAGCATCGTGCTCTCCCCACTATCATCAACCTCTTCCTCCCCAACACAAAATCACCCAGCAATTTCAAGCGCTTCCTACGCCCTACTTCATTATGGGTGTCCCCAAGTTCTTCCGATGGATGAGCGAAAGATACCCCGCGATCTCGCAGCTAATCGCTGAGAACCGGATTCCAGAATTTGACTGCTTATATCTGGATATGAATGGCATTATTCACAACTGTACGCACAAAGACTCGGATGATGCGACGTTCCGTATGACCGAGGAGCAGATGTTTATTGCAATTTTCAATTACATTGAGCATCTGTTTGGAAAGATTAAGCCTAAGCAGCTTTTTTTCATGGCCATTGACGGGGTTGCGCCGCGAGCAAAGATGAACCAGCAGCGGGCTCGAAGATTTCGAACTGCGCTTGATGTTGAGAAAGCTAGAGAGAAGGCTATTCGTGAAGGTCAAGAAATGCCAAAAGAAGAGGCTTTCGATAGCAATTCTATCACACCAGGTAAAATATATCGTCACAAATTCTCAACATAGCTAACCAGTGCAGGAACGGAGTTTATGCATAAACTGACGCTTCAGCTGAAGTATTTTATCAACAAGAAAGTATCGGAGGATGTTGAATGGCAAGGAGTTGAGGTTGTCCTGTCTGGTCATGAAGTCCCAGGAGAAGGAGAACACAAAATTATGGAATATATTCGACTAGCAAAGGCCCAGTCTGATTACGATCCGAATGTACGACATTGTTTATATGGCTTGGATGCAGACTTAATTATGTTAGGACTTCTAAGTCACGATCCACATTTCTGTCTTCTTCGTGAGGAGGTTACTTTTGGTCGACAAAGCAAGACGAAGTCGAAGGAACTGGAGCATCAAAAATTCTATCTCATGCACCTTTGCATTGTACGAGAATACCTGGAGCTAGAATTTCAGGAACTAAAAAAGGATGGAGCGTTGGGTTTTCCTTTCGATTTGGAGCGAGTCATTGACGATTTCATATTGATGGCCTTCTTCGTTGGAAATGATTTCTTACCAAATCTTCCTAATTTGCATATCAACGAGGGTGCTTTGGCATTGATGTTCAAAGTATACAAGACTATTTTACCAAAAGGTGGAGGATATATCAACGAAGGTGGTATTATCAACATGGATCGATTAGCGATTCTCTTGGATGAACTTTCTCACGTCGAGTATCGCTTTTTCGAGTCGGAGAATTCGGATAGAAATTGGTTCAAGGGTAAACAGATGGCCAAGGAGGATGTGATGGTAAAGGGAAAGACGAAGGGTAAGCTTTCCATGACGACCCCTCAGCATGAGGTATGGAAGCAAGTGAAAAGATATGTCACTAGCCACGCTGCCGGACCTCTTAATCTACCAGTTACATTACCGGCTACAGATCGAAAGTTTGTACAAGATCTTGCAGATAGCCTACATTTAGAATGGAAGACTGTCAGCAACGAAGAGGGTGATCGTCATTTGCAACTGTCGTTCCCTAAGTTAGAGGGTGATGTTGAGGGAGATGAAGAGGAAGATGAAGAATCACAGCTTGCAGTCCTTCGGGTTGTCAAGCAATACGATACTGCTCAAGTCACTGATGTTTCAAAGGAGCAGGCTCAGGCTGAGATGGATCGGCAGTATGAGGTGAAGTTCCAGGAATGGAAAGACAGGTACTACAAGGGGAAGTTTGAGTGGGATCGTAAGAATGAAGAGGAGTTGACGAAGTTGTGCGAGAATTACGTCCAGGGGTTGCAATGGGTGTTACATTACTATTATCGGGGTGTAGTGTCATGGCCATGGTATTATAAATACCACTATTCGCCAATGATCTCAGGTATGTTGTAAGATGAAGGCGTCTTATTTCAATTATTAACTCCAAACCAGACGTCATTAAAGGACTGAAGGCAGATGTCGACTTCAAACTTGGACAGCCTTTCCATCCATATGAACAACTTATGGGTGTCTTACCTGATCGAAGTAAGCAGATTGTCCCAACTGTTTACCACGAACTCATGACGAATCCTGCTTCTCCAATCATCGACTTCTATCCTAGAGATTTCGAGCTCGATATGAATGGCAAGAAGATGGAATGGGAGGCTGTTGTGAAGATACCTTTCATTGATGAAACGCGACTATTAGCAGCAATGGCTCCCAAGAACGCTCTTTTGAGTGATGCAGAGAAAATGAGAAATGAGTTTGGTGTAACTTTGAAGTTCACCCACGACCCGGATATTGACTTCATTTATCCCTCTTCGCTAGTTGGCATCTTCCCCGATATCCCTCATTGTCGATGTGTTGAAAACATCTTTGATTTGCCAACAATCGAAGGCCTGGAATACCATGTTGGTCTCATGGATGGAGTCAAACTTGGCGATGCCGCGCTTGCTGGTTTCCCAAGTTTGGCGACAATTCCGTATAATGCGACGCTTGGTTTCCATGGCGTCAATGTTTTTCAACAAGACAGTCGCAATGAGAGTATGGTGGTTACTATCGAAAACCCACACGCGCGAACTAACGTCACGACTGCGGCCATGAAACTTGGCCAACGTGTATTCGTTGGGTATCCATTTTTACAGGAAGGGAAAGTTATCAAGGTGTCAGATGAACTGTTCGATTATTTACCTTCAAATGACGGAAGTCCTCATCCCTATCAAAAAGCTCACGGGCCGCGTGAAATTGATGATTGGCGTAAGAGGGCCGAGAGGCTTGAGAGTAACTATAGCAAACGCCTTGGTATAATCATTGGCCCAGTGGAATCCATTACCCATGTGGACATGTTGAAAGGTCTTAAAAAGACAGACGAAGGTGCTACAATCAAGGAATACGCCGCTGTTCCCGGTGTGGAAACTGACTATGCTTCGCAAATTATTGTCGATGAGGTGATTAGCGAAGATCAACGTTTCTTGGAGAAGGGAGCCGTTCCAATAGAAGAGGAATTCCCTCCAGGATCCCGTGCCTTCTTTCTGGGAGAATTCAACTATGGGAGGCCTTTGGAAGTTGTTGGTCACAAAGACAACCGAGCAGATATTTGGCTTTCGACTCTCAAAGGGAAGGAATTCGAATTTGGCAAGAATATTGTCAAGAACCACAACAACAGCACCCAGTATATACCATCGTTTGCCGTTGCAAAATTACTTGGCCTACACCCTCTTGTCTTGAGCAAGATTACATCTTCATTCGCGGTCACGTCGGTTGGTCAAATGCGACTTAACCTTGGGCTAAATCTGAAATTTGAATCGAAGAAACTTAAGGTCTTGGGATATTCTCGTCGCTCTACTAATGGTTGGGAATTCAGTCCAAAGGCAATTCAACTTCTGACCGATTACATGACCAAATTCCCAGAATTTATTGCTGGTATTCAGCGTAAGCCTCAAGGCAGTGACTACGACGAATCCGATTTCTATCCTCCGGAAATCGCTAGTGAGAAGATCAAGGAGATTGTTGCATGGTTGAAATCTATTGAATCTAAGAACTTTGAGAAAGTCCCCTTGGATGCCGAGCAGCTCGATTCTGATGCTGTTTTGGCCATTGAGCAAGCTGCCGATGAAACTCTTGCCAAAGGAGCAAACCCGGAATTCAGAAAATTGAAGGGTGTGCCACGGGGCGCACTAATGAAGCCATCCGATGCAGAACATCGTCTTGGTAACCAGAAATTCGCTCTCGGTGACCGTGTAGTCTACGTCCAAGATTCAGGTCGTGTGCCAATCGCCACACGTGGAACTGTGGTTGGAATTTCTCGCACAATTCGCACAACTCTTCTCGATGTCGTTTTTGACGTCACATTTATGAGCGGTACGACTTTAGGAGAACGCTGTAGCCCATTTCGAGGATCTTCGGTCCCAACGTCATCGGTGCTAAACATCACCCATAAACAAGTCATCGCTGGCTCCAAAGCTGCTGTTGAAAAGCGACCAGCTCCCGTATCTGTACCAATCATAGTCAATGGCTATGGTACTCCAGCGGGTCCCGGCGGTCGCGGTCAATACCGAGAGGCAGGTGCTCCTCCACCTCTCCGTGGTTCATTCCGCGGGGCTGTAGCGGGTCAAAGCGGCTTGAGGGGTTCAGGAGGACGTGGAGGACGTGGCGGCTTCAACGGTGCTGGCAATACAACTCCTACTATTCAAAGCAACATAGTCATTCGCGAATCTCAAGGACCATATAGAGGTGGACGAGGTTCATCTAATGGTTTCCGTGGCGGTAGAGGAGGCGCCCCTCAGTCTTTCAACAGCGTTCCTCCACCTCCTAGCTTAGACGCAAGAGGTAGGGGCCGTGGTCGTGGAAGAGGTGGTTCTCGTGGCAGAGGCGCTCCAAGAGGAAGAACTGTTGTTCCTGTTCCCGCGCCGCAAGAATAAACTTGGGTGAAAAGCTGGCTTGAAACTATTCTATTACCCGACCCTTCTGTCAAATTATCACGATAATAATGGGAGATGAGGATGGATTATGCATTCACGATTTGGACTTCGTCGAAGTTTATGGCTGATGATACGCATGATTAGAGGGGGTAGATAAATGGAGCCAAAGAGTTGTATGATGTATGATAGTTACGATAGATCAAGCGTTCTGAAAAGTAATATGCACATTGCAACAATCCACTATGATTATTGATTAAAACTAACCTGCCCTCCTCCCCCCCCTCAAAAGCAAAGTTTCGCCATCTCTTCACTCTTAGTCTCAACAATTGCGACCAACACCCTCCGTACCCTCATAAACCCACGCCACTCTGCCGCCCTTGGGTGCCCTTATCTCCAACTCCATCTTCATCTGTCTCACAACTGCAACTGCAATCCCCTCTTTAACCAGATCCCCTTCTTTGACCAGTATCACCATCAACTTCCCTGAGAATGGCAGTATGACATGGCTCCCGTTAGTAGGATTGCCACGCCGATGGGTAGAGAGCGAATTCAAGGAGGCGGCGGAGGAGCTGGTATAGAAGAGGGTTAGGGTATAGGGTTAAGGTTGGGGTTAGGTGCGGATGAGGTAGGGAATTCGTAGCGGTTTACACGGAGGATTTGGAGATGATTTGGCGCCGGTTGCTCGATTCCTTGTCTATTTGCATCGTCGGATTCAGGCGTTGGTGTCATAGCCCAAGCATCTCCCTTTCGGAACAGGACATTAGAGGCGGCACTCGAAATCATATTCATCGTCTCGTTCCGCGTTTCCACAGGAAGTAGAATTGCGAGCTTGAAGGGTGGATGAGAAATTCAAAAGCCCCGAGGGAGTTATAATTGACCTATATATAAAACCCCAATGTCAGAGCTCCATTTCCCTACTTTAAAACAATAAACGAGATAGAGAAAGGATATATATACCTTCTTTCCCATCCTAATCGCTGCCTCTATCACACTCCCTACCAACCCTCTATCCTATATCGAGCTCGGCGCCCACTCCACCACTTTCTGAAATCGGCGTTAGACACTACATTCCCTCTCTCATAGATACCTAGCATTACCCTTCCCATCCCCAATAATCTGCACTTCTATATGTCTCCGCCCTTCAATCACCGCCTTTTCCGCATACACCTGTTGACTCGGACTCTCCTTCAATGCTCTTTCCAATAAACTCCCCAACTCTTCTTCTCTCCTTACGATCCTTATCCCTCGGCCTCCGCCCCCGTCGGCCGTTATGATAATAATGGGGTATCCGACTTCCTTGGCGAAGGCGGAAAGGGAGGGAACGGAGGAGGTGGGCCATTGTAGAGCCGGCAGCATGGGGATGGAACAGGAAAGGGCCAGGTTACGAGCTTGTAACTTATGGCCTGTCTGGGAGAGGATCGAGGGTCCGGGGCCAACGTGCTTCCTCCCACATGCGGTGAGCAAACTCGGATAGGAATCCATAGCCGGAATGGATTGTATCAATATCATATTTCCGAGCAAGTGCCACAAGATCCGAGATATTGGGATAGGAGGCCGGAGAACTAAGTTCGAGGGCATGGGTTGAGTGCAGAGTATGTGAGGTGTCGTTTTTAGTGTAAAGAGTATAGGTTTCTATACCGAGTTCTCGGGCGGTGGAGAGGATTCGCGGTGCTATATCACCTCTAGAGGGGTATTAAAAATCTATGAGCATACGAAAGGAATGAGGCTTACCTGCCGGTTTGCAGTTAGGAGTTTTTTATAGGTCGGAATGAAGGAGATGCCATGGTGAGAAATGCCGATGGTGAGGAATATATGAAAGTGGATGAGTTTTTGCGAAACTGTATGAGAAGCAGAGGGCTATCTAATCCCGATCAAAAGGAGATTTAAACATCTATTTTGGATATATAGGAATTCTGAGATATATTACGAGGGGTCGGAATGAAAAGATAAGGTTCATAAAAGGTTCTCGGCTTGCACCCCTCAGTGCGGGGGTTGATGCACAACCGGGCCGGCAGTGAGTGCTTCATTAGGAGAAAACACTAACCAACATATTATATATAGCTGATTTTCTGTTCAAATAGGTACAATGAAAATACGGCTGTAGAATATAAGGATATTCATATACAAGCTCTCCAGTATCTTTCTACGCTTGAAACCTGATGGCAGCTCAAGAATCAAGTCTACAGCGTAACTCCAAACGGTCCCGCCTCAAGAGGGCACGAAAAATCTTTACCCGGCAATTCTCCAGTTTGGAAAAATCTGGCTATTTTCTGATTTGCACAATTGTTCTGTGCTGCCATCGATGTATGCTAGAAATTTTGTGTAAGTCCAGGGACATCGCGTGAGAGAGGATTTAGAGACTTACTCCTATAGCGTTGATGGTAAGGAGTTGTGAACCTTCAAATTGTGGGGCCCATTTCTGGCTACTACAGTTGTGAAGGTAGTTAGTATTGTAGAGAGCAAAAAGGGGTGGACGTACTTCTTTATAGGCGTTGCGGGATCTAGAGTATTGCTGACGAATAATAGGGGGTTCTTAGGGCAACCTCCAAAAGGACCTAGGAGCGAGCTGTGAGCCTATTGGAGATAATGATCATAAATCTTACATACCTGCATATCTCCATGTTGCACGAATTGGCCATCCCGTACAATATATTATAGTCGAAGCCCACACCTCCCCGCCAAGAAAACTCTCCTGTTCAAGCTCGGCGATAGAGATTTTGAGATCCTGATACGTATCACCATAGATGGAAGGAGCATCAGAACATGATACTGCAGGGAGCCACTCAGCCAATTCAGGCAGTGTGCCCGTCACATTAGTTGTTGTCTCTCCAAGGCTACTGGCTGCCTGTATACGCTCCAGCGTTAAATTGGTCAATGCAGATTCGTAGGCAACTAGCTGAGCCGCTAAGATCGGAAAACTAGCAATGGGGGTATATGCAGTAAGTCTGATAGTAGACTTTACCAATGCCAGTGATTCCGTGAGAACAGTTGCATTAGACCAACTTTGCGAGACAGCATAAGTTGCGTTCAACTGGTCGAAGATATTTTCGAATCGGACTTGGATGTCTTGAGCACTATCACCGGTAAAGAAATCACAGAGTGAAGGCCCTGCGACATAGCAGTATGTGAAAAAGGTGGATATGACAGCATCTTCGAAGTCAATGTCGTCCAATTCCTGGCCAGTAATGTAATCCTCTGGATCAACGACACCTAACAGGAAACAATTAGGAAGAGGTTACTCAATTCAAACTAGATTTATTTACCATCGATTGCCATACGCCCTACTCGGTCTGGGTACATAGATGCGAACGTCTCCCCGATAAAAGTTCCGTAACTGAAGCCCCAATAGTTCAGCAACGACGACGTCTCCACACTCTTGCCACATTCAGTCGCAGCAAACGCATCCACAATACTCAGCATATCCCTTGCGACCACAGCTGTCGACATATGTGGCCCAGCTTCGTCCGGCCCTCCAATAGTAGCATTGCACTCTTGGCCAAGTGCTATGGCCGTTTCGAATGTCTGGTTCCAATAGGCGTCCGGTAGTTCTGGACCGGCGAGACCGAATGCACGACTGCGGAGTTTGGTGTTGGTACTCGAAGAACAGTTTGCCAGCGGAATGCTACGGCCCATGCCTCGAGGGTCAAAGGATACGATATCAAAATTAGTTCCAACCACTGGTATCAAGACTGAGGAACCGCTTTCCAGGAGGAAATCGACGCCCGGATCTCCGGGACCACCTTGAAGAGTTAGTTATTAAGAGTAGGGGTGTGAGAAACTGCATGCCTGGGTTTGTTAGGAGCATCCCTTGATATGAGCCATTGGCAGAATTGGTCTGAGCAGGTATCTTTATCAGTGGCACGGAGGCACGAGCGCCATTAGGTTCCGAGTAGTCAAGAGGGACCTATGATATTTTCCAATGTTATTACACGCAACAACGGGAAGGGTATTGTATTTACGTCCAACATAGCGCAGAAATAAGTTGACAAGCATGGGTACCAAACGAGGCTCGTGGATGACGGAATCTAGAAGTTGGGATCAGCATGATCCAATGCTATTACTCTACGGGAGTTGAATGTATAAGTATTCATACCTCATCGAATGCCCATTGTTGCGTACAGTTTCTCTTCGACGAAAGGGAAGCTGCAGTCCTCGTAGAGGCGCTCAGGATTACCAGCGAGACGGCATAGTTCATGGTCTGAGAAAGCCTCATACTGATGGCTTTGAATATGACTTAGTGCGTAGAAAGGTTAGGTGACTTCTTAAGAAGAAGCAGAGGAGCTATGAACAATTCGTCTCCATGGCAGGCAAACCTTCAAGTTTTATACGATTGAAAATTTGTCAGGTACTGTTTGACTAATATGATTTGACTAATTTCCGGCCGGAATTCAGATTATTCGTACTCAAGGAGGCTTTGCATGTTGAGCTTACAACGTTACCTAGTCTCTTCATAGAAAGTAGGTAGACTATGTACGAGTAGCGAAGAATACTCGTTTAGGAAACAATAAAATGGTTGCCTTGCAGGGAAGTGCAGAGCCACAATGAATCAAGAATGATTAGGGGGTTTTGTATATCCTTACTATGTTCGTAAATTGACTGGCTTGCTACCTCAGTGTGTAGGGTTAATCTTACTGTAACGCGGCCGAAGTAACTTGAACCTTGTTCTTCAGCCTCAATTTCACATTTCTTCATAAATTGACGAATAAATAGACGTTTTAATCCATCTACTTCCAGTGGCAAGAATTGCTAGTTAAGATGCCCGATAAAAAGGATGGCAAGTCCATCGAGTCAAACCAGAATCCGTCTGAAAGACTATCTCAAGTAGCCGGTCATGAAGCTCCAACCAGTCCCAAAATGCGACGAGCAAAGGAATGATGAGCTTCCAGCAGATTACTCTGACAGTCGCGGTACACTTTCTAGTCTCTAAAGCATCGCTCGAACCCTCAACACGAGTAACCAAGGCTATCTTTGTCAAAAACAGGCCGGAAGCTCTGGGTCCGCGAGCGAGTTCTGGCACTTCTAGATTCAAATTCGTTTCAAGAAATCGGATCCGTAGCCGGAACCGTACAATGGAAGAAACATGAAGGAACCAAAGAAGAACCTATTTCATACGTACGGAGCAATAACATCCAGGGATTTGGAACACTGGGGAAGCGGGAAATTGTACTTACTGCAGATGATATCTCGATACGAGCTGGTCATAGATGGGGCGTGAATGAAGAAAACGATTTATTTGGAGAAATTGGTGATTGCTCTTAATTTGCCTATTGTGAAATTGGTTGATGGATCAGTAACTACAATTAAAACAGGAAGTTTTGCGTACATTCCACCCATGCTATATTTCAAGCATGTGGTTGATCGATTGATTGCTAGAATTCCAAATATTGGGGCGGTCTTAGGACCGGCGGTTGGGCTTGGTCCGGCCAGGGTTGTGGCTTGTCATTTTTCTGTTATGGTGGGTGATGTGGGCGCGCTGTTCAATGCAGGACCGAAAGTTGTTGCTGGTGCTATGTTTGAAGAAGGGCTGAGAATTAGAGATGCGAGGTAAATGCCGGTGTAATCGGTGCAGCTGGGAGCTGGAAGATCACCAAACATCGGAAATTCTGCGATATTTTCAACATCCCTCTCCTTCAATTCATCGATGTGCCGGGATACGCCATTGGGACCATAGCAGAATATATAGCAACGATGAGACATGGCATTGCTTTAGCCACCACATATCTCTCAAGAACTATGCCGGTCTTTAGCGTGGTGACAAGAAGAGTCTATGGGGTAGCAGGAGGAATCATACTAGATTGCCGTGATCCTCGAATGAGAGTAGCTTGGCCTAGCGGAGAATGGGGAAGCATTCCTCTGGATGGAGGAATTGAAGATGGTCGTCCAGCAGAACTGAGAGCTGCAGAGGCGAGCGGAGAGACATAAAGAACTGGACGAGGAATATACCCGGCTTATGAATCCTGTGAGGACGGCGAAAGAAACATATTCAGGAGGCAGCAATAAAAACAAAGACTTTTGTTTCCAAACAGTTGACAGCCGGTGCGAAACCGGTCGACAAAGCCCAGCTCCCAGATGCAACCCCTATTATTCCTGCTCCCATAATCGCTTATAATGATATTGGGGGCTCGCTTAGATCACATGGCCCCTGAGTGCCAGCGGTGCCTAAGGCCATAACATGCCTTCCTCTCTCCGGAAATATAAAAAATGTTTCAAAAGATTTTATATACATAATTTATAAACTCAGCTAAGCAAATATAAGCAAATAAAAGCAATAAATATCTAAGGCTATTAATAATAATGGGAGCCAAGACGTTCTCCTCCTCCCCCCCCGATTTCTTTCGCTCCTTCCCTCCCTGCTTATCCTCTCCGCTCCTTCTCTTTCCTCTGTCCTCTCGTACCCTCTCCCTCTCCGCCTCC
>NCSK02000284.1:0-34479 GCA_002276475.2 Chlorociboria aeruginascens | reverse complement strand
AAAATATTAGGTTTTACAAATCTTTTCGAAATAATTAAAATATTTTAAAAAAAATTAGCTTCGACGATCGGGCTAAAAAACTTAATTATTTTTAATAATATATTAATATTTAAATTTATAATAAGAAAAAAAAGGTAAAAAATTAGCTTTAACGCTATGTCGCAATTTACAAAAAAATNAAAAAATTTAAATTTTTAAAAATATTTAATTTTTTTATTAAAAAAATAATTTTATATTTATTAAAATAATAATTTATAATAGCACAATTAATTATTAAAGCGGAATATTATTTGCTAGCCAAAGCTATTTTAAAGGCTTTATAGCTAAAGCAAATTATAAATTAAATAATATATTTTAAAGCCAATATTAAATTAATTAAATTATATAAAAATAATTAAAAATTTTTAAGCTTAATTAAAAATTTTAAATTTTATTAGCGAACCAAGCATATAAATATTAAGCATTATTTTATTCGCGAATATATTACAAACAAAGCAATTAATTTATAATATATTATTAGCAATAAAATAATAGTTAACAAATTAATAAAATTATTAATAGCAATAAAGCATGCCAAATTTATTAAATAATTAAAAATAAAAATTATTAATATTATTTAAATTTATTAAATATAATTAAATTTAAAAAAATATATTAAGAATTAATTACGATTAATTAATAAAAGCTAAATTTATAAATATTGGTGAAATATTGGTAACATATTAATAAATATAAAAAACTAAATATTAATTATTTAAACAAAAATATAAATATAAATAAATCTATATTCTTGGACCATTTTAACCTTCAAATAAATAAATATTATTTATTTTTTTACTTATATTCTGAACCCCATGCAACCGTTACACCTGAGAGTTCAACATAAACTTAGGTATCAGGCCTCGTAAATTCTTGATTTATTATCAAAATCTCTACTTTTGAAATAAAGCATTGATTCTGGCGAGTCATGACCGCCTTAGCGAAGGTGTATCTCGACCCCAAAACAGATATTGTTTAACCAGTGCTTTTTTATTACCTTTCTAGATCTCAATCGGGCGATGAATGAGTCCAGATCCAGCATCTAGCCATCGATTCTCCAGAGTATCACCAAATGAATTCACCTAGGGAATTCTCACAGGAGCTCTCTCGTTTTCAGGTCTTGAAGACTTTGACTGCTGTGCTAAGGCAAGACTGGGTATTGCAGGGGATTCCTCTCGGGTCGATAAACTTTTGTTTATCTATCTTGGAGGTACGAGAAGAAGTGTTGTTACAGTTTGGGGGGGAAAAGGTTGGGTGTTTACAGAGATACAAGTCGGCGTTATCTTCATTGGAAGGAACTTAAGCTGGAGGTGGTTATGCCGAGATTAGAAGGAACAGCAACATGCTACGATGAATACCTAGATAGTCATCCCGGATCTAGAGCGGGCTTTGCTTAGGGTCATTTTTGGTTCAAGGATTCTGTGCTCTTTTAGATCTGCCTAAACTCAAATGAAACCCGTTCAGGATCTCATAAAATCATGTATATACGTGGATATGTAAAACCAGAACATACGGTATCTCTTTGCTACATAATATGCTAATCTTGGTTGGACATTGTGGTCGGTACCACCAAAATTGACACATTGGCGGGCAAAGGTTTCTACTAAAATGGCACATACTTCATGGATTATAATAATGTAGACCTTTTAACAAGGTGTGGATATAAACAGCACACTAGGATGCGAACAGTATACACAATGAAGTCGAAGATTATTCACATCTCAATGCTTAGCTATGCAGGCTTATTCTACAAGAAACAAAACACGCTGGCTTGAAAAGCACAAATGGGATGGAACCACTTTTCTAAAAACCAAATGGATTCTGCGGAGCTGAAGATATGTCAGCGTGATTGAATTCAAGCTAGATTACCAGAGACTTACTCGCTTGTTGTAGATTTGCCCTTCTGCCTGTTGCTTGTGACATTAGCCGCTTACTGTCACCATTGACACCGAATCTCACTATGGTGAAGTTAGCCCTGATTTTTTGGTTTTTTCATTTGCTTCTTCATAGGCAAAGCACTTACCTGGTGGAGGAGGACCGGTCTTCTGAGGCACCAAAGGAGCAATTATTTGTTGTTGAGGAATAGGAGGTACAGGTGGCGGGTTGAAAGTTTGATTGAATCCGTTTATTCCAGTTGGTGTAGGCTGCAAAGCAGGGAAGGAAGAGTTGATATTTGGCTGATTCAAGTTCTGCTGAGTTATCCCAGTGGGCGTAGGTTGCAAGGCGGGGAAAGAGGGGTTTGTATTTGGTTGACCCATGTTCTGTTGGTTTACAGCTTGCTGTGGGAACTGTTGTGGAGGCGGACTAAAAGAAGGCTGGAAACCTGTGGGCTGTTGCTGAAGAGGGAATTGTTGTTGTGATCGAGGATCAGTAAAAGGTCCCGCATTGTTTTGAAATTGCGTGTTGCCTGTTTGTATGGGGAACTGCTGTTGCTGGAAATTGTTGGGTACTCCAGTATTAAATTGTTGGAAGCCGGTTGGCTGTGGCATCATTCCCATGCCAGTCACATTTTGTTGCATCCTCTGTTGCATCTCATTCAGGCTCTGTCCTGGAGGTGCGATTTGGGGTCCATATGATGGTTGTTGATATCCACTTGAATTTTGAATACCAGTATTCTGAGGCTGAAGGGGAGGTGGATTGAACGAACTTGCTGCTTGTGGAGCAGATAGTGGCCGGGATGGAGGAAGAGGGGGCATAAGAGAATTTTGTTGAAATTGGCCAGGAGCTGGTCGCTGACGAGCGATACTCTGCTGTGACGCAAACTGGTTTGGTTGCTGCTGTGGAAGCCCGGTTTGTTGGTTTCCAATGCCGGTAAAGAAAGAGGGAGTTACCGCTGGTGGACCTTGTGGTTGTTGGGGCTGCTGGGGTTGGGATTTTAATTGTTGCTGAGGTTGTGGAGCAGTCGGCTGGGCTTTCACAGGCTCCAGCGGTGCTGAAAGTAGTGAAAGCTCTTGCATCGCGCCTGTCAGCGCTGGTCTTTGAGGCACTTGAGTAGCTGCTGACTGGGGTACTTGGGAAATTGCTTGTGGCTGTTTGGATTCTTTGACTTCCCAGGCATCATCATCAAAGCCACTCCGGACCACATCTTTCTTAGCTGGCACAGGAACCGAGGCAAGAGGTGTAGGCACTCCTTCATGAACTTTGGGTGTTTCCTTATCTTCCTGAGAAAATGCTTTCGCATCAACAACATCATTAGTTTGAACAGCGGGTGCTGGGCGACCTTTACGAGTATTATTCCTCAATGTACCTCCCGGACCAGAGAAAAGGCCACCAGGTGACTCACCCTCCGCGGACTCATCACCAATGCTTCGTTTTCCAGTTCGACCATATTTCTTGTCGAGGAATCTCATAATCTTGATTATATCACCCTCACGTATACCAAGTGTCCGAAGAACACTTGCGTCTACATCCGGTAATACACTCTCATCCATCGAGTCTCTTTGGAAGGTTTGTGTATATCGCTCACAAAGTCCGACGGCAACATCGCATGACAGAAAAAACTGGAACCAATCATATTCCGGCTTCTGTGGGTGTTCTATGGTAGCTCCAACGCCACCGCTGGGACGAGATTCTTTTGCTGCTCGCTGCTTCTTGATGTCTGATAATGGTTTGTCTTCATCAAGAGATACTCCTGTGATTCGTTCAACGTATTCTAGATCTTCAACCGACATCTTCACAACAGGGACTGCAATTTTGACCCCATTCATCTTGTGAAGGTTGATCTTGCCATCTTTCAAGGCCAAAAATTGAGCCTCTACACTGAAAGATTTTGAACGATCTGTCCATGTTCGTACCTTGCTAGCATCGGGTTCTTCTTAGATTAGCACTGGAGAAGTAAAATCAATTGGGACAACTTACTAGCTTTTGACGACCGTGCTTGGTTGTTATCGTTTCGTGCACTTTCGCGATGTCTCTGTTGTGATGCACCGTTACCACTGGCTGCTAAACTACTACCCCTTTCAGGTAATCTCATTCCAGGGCCTACCTCTGACCCTCTCAAATCCTCCTCTCTCCTTGCTGCTTTCAAAGATTCTTTTGCTAATCGTTCTTCCTCAAGCCTGTTCTGCTCTTTGAAGGATTTCCCGACATTGATTCCGGATGTGCTGGGCGCTGAAATTATTCCTGTAATCTCAACATAACTGCTGGGAACGACCCCTTCCTTTCCATTCTTGAGTCGCTTGACTTGCCACCATTCCTCACTCTTGCTATCATCAACAATTATGACCTCATCACCAACAGCCACCGTGACTTCATCGTCGCCTTGCGCCATAAAATCATACAGGACCTGCCCTTTCTTCCTTCCTGACCCTGCTCCAGCAGCTATTACTTCACGGAGACCTTCTGCCCTTACAGCCCCTGATAACTCCCCAAGGGCACTAACGATTTCTTGAGCAGTATCCTTTGCTCCAGCATGGAAATCAATACTTTTGCTAGGCCTCACTAATTCGAGAAAGACATGTTTTCCCTCAATAGAGTAGTGCGTCATTTTCTCCGCTGTCCACGTTTGCTCTGGTCCATCTCCAGCCTTTTCAGGGGCGATCATTATAGTACCAGTCGCAATATTTATGCCTAGGGTTGTTGGCATTTTCTTCCTCTTCCCCATAACAGACACACTTTCACTGATATTGTACATGTGAAACCCTCCAGGCGAATAGTTGGACACTTCATTGTCAAGACCCCGGTTCTGAGAGACTCGATTATAAGGTGGCGATGCTGCTAAGCCTGGGGATGGTGATCTCGGAGAATAAGTCTCAATTGTTGGGGGAGCTGGAGTGCTGACTTCGGAGCCAGGGCGAGCTGGTAATTTTGGCATTGGCGGTTCATCCTCGTCGGAAGCTTCAGGGGTAAATTGTGGCGGTGGTAGCCGTGCTGCTGGTGTAGAGATTTTTCTCTGGTTTATAATACCTGCTAATGCAGCTGCTGGATTATGTACAGGGCTTTGCGGGGACTCTGGTTCTTGCTCTGGCTCGGGCTGTACTGGTCGTCTTGGAAGGCTTGGTGGAGGTGCTTCTGATCCTGCTTCATGAAGTTCAATATAATTCGCTGGCGCAAAGCCATATTCTCCATCTAGACCAACCAATATCCAATCTGGGTCAGAAGTATCGAAGACCTCAAGTTGAGCATCTTCCCTGAACGAGATCTCTTCGTCTGTCTGTCGTGTGTAATCGTAGAGTGCTCGAGCTTGATGCGTAGGATGTGCCTTTGATTTACTTGTCAGCGCCTCAGCTCTATGAATACAAGGTATAATAGCCAAGCAGCGCATTTCCGAGATGCTGCTGCAAAAAGATTCCATTGAAACTTTATGCCGCCTCTAAGAAAGGAATTGCTCCGAATTCATACCTCTTCCACATAATTATTCGGTATCAATCCAACAGGCTCATCGTCGTCCTCCCCGGATGCCTTCTTCTTTGCCTTCCACCAGTCATCTTCTCCACTCTTCTCTAGCACGTAGAGTATATCCCCCTCGGTGATCGCTAGCTCGGAATCGCCATGAGGTACATAATCATATATGGCAGTGTAGACACCGAGGAAACCCATCTTAAAACCACTGAAATACCACTAGCAGAATTCACATCCGTGTGCGCTTGATTCGAGGGTGTTTAGAGACCAGCGAACCTGAACGAGGAACGGTCCATGCAGATTCGGGGGTTCGTTCTAGGTAGCTGGAAGAAGTCCGTGAGCCCCGGCTGGAGAGCACGTGAAGCTAAGTGGTTGGAAAGGAGTTGGTGGAGGATCCGAAGATGAAAGGAGATCGAATTCGAGAGCGTCTTGCTTGCACGGGAATTAAAAAATGTAGGAGAGGAACGGCAGAGCTGAGAAACGGGTTTGTTGATCAGATGGCAAAGAGGTTGCGACCTCTAAATTAGGTTACCGTAGCTAGCGCTTGGCGGGAAGACAACCCTGGTCAAGAAACGCTAGCAGACACAATAACTAAGTACTTATAAAGGTAACAAGTTATTACGGTTCGACTCTGTCTTTGCACAAGCGTGTGGTATTGTCGAATGTGTTGGGTCGCCAATTTGCAGATGCTTGAGACAACGGCTTCTGTCAGGCGACCTCAATGTATCAGATTCTTCTAAGCATTAAAAGCATCCCAGTCCATCAGCCATCTGCTAATACGTATATCTAAAATCTATTGTCTTTTCCAGCAAAGCCCCTCTCCTTTCTCTACCGTTGGCAAACATGAAATACAACGAGAACAAGGCCACGATCAAGATGATGATCAGGTGGGAACCGATGGAGACCCAGATCGCCGTGATATACTTCGGGGCCTCCTTCTGTCTCACAATAAAGGCTCCTGCTATCCCACCAAGCCCGTTACAAGCAGTCACTCCAGCCGCAAAAATTGCTCGTTTCCATTGCCCGGTAATGTTGGAGGCTTGGTACGCATTCATTGCTGCCCAATTGCTCACGTATGCTCCGGTTGCTAGGTAAGTTCCTATGTAACGGACTGTGTCCTGTGAGGCGAAGCCGAGCATGCCGAACCCTACAACTGTACATATACTGTTGAAGGTAATGACCAGACCTCGAAGTTGATAGTAGTCGCCAACTATAGAGGAGATGATGACGGGAATAACCGCGTAGAAGTATGGAGGCGCAGAGAGAAGGATGGATCTGTCAGTCGAAAATCCCATCCCAGATTGCAGAATAATTGGGAGAAAATAGGACAAAGAGGTTGAAACCAGATTCAGACAGAAGAACATGGCACAAAATCCATACAACTTTGGATCAGCGAAGTGTATTAGGGACTTTAATGAGAATGGTTCTGCTTTTACATCTCCACGATCATCGTCGATTCGAGACTTGGCCAGATCCTGCTCCTCTGCTGTAAGGAAGCCTAGAGAGAACAGAGAGGTTAGTAACCAGGGCCTTCGAATGTTCTCGGAGGATACGCTTGCTCTGAAAACGTAATCCACATAACACCTCCCATTATCGCACTCCATTACGACATTGACTGTAGAGGTAAAATGGGTCATCCCCGGTGATCTTACGGAAGCTATTGTGGGAGTTCTCAGGAAACTCAACAATCCATAGATAAGTTATGAATCCAATGACTATTCAGCTATTAGCATCCGAGATGCCGTGTAATATTAGGATTCCCTTACCAATTGCAATTAAGCCCTGCACCAGAAACATCCATCGCCAACCGGCAAGACCTCCTTTACCATCGAGATGATTCAGTCCATAATTCAGTATATTACCAAGGCCTACCACGGTCACTTCTCCCGACTGTAAGAAAGCAAACCTGAGTTGCTGTTCTTTCCGAGTATAAAATGTGCTTATCAAGTAAGATAGACCAGGAAATATCGCAGACTGCGTTATTCCCAAGAGTACCCTGAGAATTATCATCTGTCTCCACGTGTTTATGAATGCGGTGCACTAAATTACTCAGTTCATCTCCTAATTCGTTGAGGGGGGGAGATGGCTCACCATGGTGATTATGCCAAACAACACCGTTATGAGCGAGAACATCAATCTGGGCCCCAGTATCCGCACCGCAATTGTGGCTGGTAACTGACATGTCACAGAGGCCACAGTATATACTAATATTGAAACGGACTATATAATTATCAATCTCTGCAAGAGGAGAGAGAGGTAAAACTCCAAGTCGGACTTACATAACGATTCCCCACGCCCAAGTCCAGGTCCTGGAAAATGCTATTCAACCATCAATAACCTCCTCAATGCCCACTATTCCTACCCAAAACGAAGATAACAAGGAAACTCACGTAGTAACGCTCGCGCTCGAGATAATGCCACTATCCAGCAAATTCAACGAGCACAAAATGCCCGCAATCGTGCACAACCTCAAATCAATCTTCCTCACCAGCCTACGTTCCGACGCCCGCAATTCCTCCACCGTCCTCTCCTCCAAAATAACATTCAATGCGCGACCAGCCCCCTCCCGGTCATTATTATTCGGGCCCGTTTTCTCCTCGTAAGTCTCCGGTACTGCCATGGCGCGCTATCCTCTCTCACAATGCGTGTAAACTGCACCTAAACAGATATCGCACTGCGAATGACCGGCCTATTATAATTATTCAGACATCATAGGATTGATAAAAGAAGATAGCGTTTGGTTGTGATTATAAAGTGATTAGCGGTAGATTTCCAATCAATCTTCGACTAGTGCTCTAACTCTGAATGCGGGCCTGCACTGGTTTCCTGCATATGCATACTACCTGCTGTCGCCCGTTGTATCGCACGACGAGTTTTCTTTCAATAATAATGTGGGACAGGATTTGGGACGTTGGGTTGGGGTACAGCATACATGATAGCATGAATTTCAATCTTATTTGTGAGGACATAGAGAGGTGTCTTGGGGGGAAAAAAGGGTCATGTGGAAAGTTTCTGGATGGTGTTCAATGCTGTGCTGACCCCCTGCTGGCACCCCTGATCACAACGTTGAAATTTCAAAGTTCTAGACTGTTATGAAGGTGTATGAACTTAACGAACTCGGATTGGAAAAGAGTTATCTTCCATATAAACAGGGTCAAGACTAGGAGCGGCCGACCAGAATGTAGTAGAGATGAAGAGTACAGTCTTCCAAAGACGACACCAATACAATAATCTACAAAGTCAACCTCCGTCCCCATCAACTCAAGATCTCGTGTGCCCATCGTACAAACAATCCCGCTGACGCTCATTCTCCGCAATTATTGATGATCATATTCCAACTTCTCCAACGATTTTGGCGGCCTCTCTGTAGGTCTTGAGTAACTTTTCGCATTTCTCTCGCTCCTTTTTCACCGCGTCATCCTCGTACAAGAGCTCCTCGAACATATCTTCTCGGTAAAGCTCGCTGACAAGTCGATTCTGTACGACGTCTTTGGAGTGATTGACCAGGAGATGCATAACGGCCTTTGGAACTTGGTCTGCAATTGATTCTCGCACAATATTGAAATACGACGAGATCAAGGCACGAATAAGCTCGGTTTCCATGGCCTCACGGTCAGTGAGAGCTGGCTCGCTGTTGTTGCCCTGACATATGTTAGTGAAACTGTCTGTTCGGCAAGGACCCAGCACTTACGAATGGAGAATTATAATCATAGTCTCGTTGTGCTCTTCCAAGTTCATAGTCATTTTCTCGCTGTTGTTCGGCCGGGGTTCTGTGAACTGTCCGTTCCTCTTGTCGCCGGATACTTTGGCTGAAACTGGGCTCAGCGCTTTGACTCACATGTCTGCCCAAGTTAGGATTTTGAGATGGCGGCCCTTGTCCTCCTGAAGGCATGCCTCCATCTTTGCCGAAGAAGTAATTCAGGAAAGAATCCCGAGCACCGCCAGCAGCTTGCCCATTAAATCTTGGTGGTGAACTAGATCTTGCACCATTCAATGTCGCAGCAATTCCGCTTGTCCCATTTTCTCGAACGGCTGGTGACATACTTCTTGTGCCCTTATGAAGATGTTTTCGTTGGGGAAGGTTCTCTATCTTCTCTCCTGCATGCTCTTCTTCATCTTCTGGCGTATCTGCACCATTGGGGGCCCCTAATTCCTTCTGCCGCCTACGCTCTCTCCTCTCTCTCTCCTCCTGCATAATTCTCTTCCTTTCTTTTTCTCGCTTATTATCCACAACATTGCTCATAGCGGCTGCTGCGCCTAAGAAATTTGGGTGGTTAGTGTTGATATAGGCTCGCTGGATGGAAATTAAAGATTCTACATAGGAAGATGCGGGACCGAGACGTTCCCGTAGAAGATCTGAAACGACTTCAATGAGTTTTCCTTGAAGGCGCGGGAATCGAGTGAGCTCTGTTGATCCACAGGTATGACAGATCTTAATGAGTTCCTCATAGACGAGCTCAACACATCTTTGACTGGGTATCTCTAAGAGTTTGATTTGGGGCTTGACCAAGAGGTCAAAGGCTAGCTCAGGAACGAAAAGACTAGGCCTAGGTCCTGTGGAATTTCGGATTGCTGTTCGAATATCAAGAGCAGAGAGATTTGTTGTAGGATCTATAGTCTCCAGAGAATTTCCAAAGACTGAGTTGAAAATGTAGTATATTCTTGCACCGCCGCACAGCTCTTTGGTAGATATTTCAGTTGAAGTACCATCTATCGATGATATGAATGAGGATGCAAAGCGAGTCATTAGCTGTAATACGAGTGACCCTCTGTGTTCCTTGCCACTGAAATGCATATCTCCATAGCTGGCAAGTTCTTGCTGCGTTTGGCCCATCAGCGTGTTTAGTCGAGCTTTGATATCCGGTAATCGTTCTCTAATATGCGCCATCAAAGTCGTATTCAGGCTCTTAGCCAAAAACTGGGTACCACATCTGTTTGCCATATTTCGATATGCTGGGTGATGCTTGAAAAAGTCTGACTCTGATTTCAAAGCCTCCGCGAGTGATTTATTGCCTTGAATATCTTGTTGCGATCGATTTACCACACCAATGAAGCCAAGTTTCAGAGGATATACCCTCCCAGAGAGAATATCCAATGCATTTGTGCCATGGTCCATGAGATCAATTTTTGTGAGGACACCAATAGTCCTCCGGCCCAGAGGATCAACATGTCGTGCGAGCTTTAATGCTTCCGAGTTCACGATATCGACGTTTGCGGGGGACACCGCCAAGATTATACTATTCGGTTTTGCAATATATTCTGAGATGAGGTTCCGGGTCTGTTTTTCGATGTCTGTAGGTTGATCTCCAATAGGCACCTATGCAAAGGCAAGTTAAGAATTTGGTCCATATAGCATGAATGGGATATTTCTCACCTTCGTGAGACCAGGAAGATCGACCAATGTCAAACTTAGAACATGTGGGGAGTAAATTTTGAGGTTTATTGGTTGCCGGTTGATACCTTTATTATTTCCTGCTATTCTTGCTGTTTCATTCTCAATCTCGCGCTTCACATCCTGGAATTCAGTGAATCTTCGATTTGGTATATGGTGGAACTCGGCCCATTCAGGTTGTGTTGAAACGCTGGCAGAAGTGTGAGGTTCTGCTGCGTCGTCATCCGCAGGTACGTTGATGAGTTGTAGGATAAGTGGCCTTCGGGTGACTATGCCGCTTCCACGTGGGAGGAAGTCCCGACCGACAATATTCTCAAGCACTGAGGACTTTCCAGAGGATTGTGATCCAACGACAACCTGCAAAATAACTTAGTGTCGGGTGGATAAGGGAGAAGAGAAGGGGGGTATACAATCTGGGGAAGATCTAGGCTGTCATTGCCGATGGTGTTGAAAACAAGATCTTGAAGTTTGTTGACTATTCCCAGCAAGTCTTCACCAAGGGCAGCCATTGCGTTGTTGTAGACCAGGACTAAGGGAAAAGGGCAGAGTTCAGATTTCAGTCGCGTCGGCGAGATCAGAAGACGGTCGTTTCGTACGTACCACCAACAGAAAGCAAGTACGTTGAATAGTTATTGATGGCCTCTTAAGGGGGTCTCCGGGGTTACGATACCCAGCGAAGACAGAAATCGTCACCGCTTGTTGATGTAAAGCGTTATATTTACTGTCTCTGAACTCATGCTTCGGCTACATCGAGCTAGCACCGCCACATCATCAGCCACTAAGGCGTCTCATGAAATACACATATGCATCGAGTTACTCTGCGCTCAAATACATTTAAGTATAATTATGTCTAAAATTAACGTGTACCTGAAATATATGCTATTTTGACAAATATGTATCAGAATTAAACGTGGTTCGAAACAATACGTATATTGTACATGTATCCTAGAACAATTCATACCTGAGGCGTTGATGCCTTTAGGATCATATAATACTATGACGTTGTCAGATAGTAAGGAGGGGAAGTAAACTCTTGAAACGAAAAACCATCGAAATCTTAAATTGAAAATTCCAAGGCGACACATAATTTCTCAATTCTCCACGGATCATAAGATGCTAGGTGTAGTGAGAATCTTAATCGTTTTATTAATTTTGGCTTCGCTAAGCATCACTACTGCAAGAGATCCAGAGCAGATGGTCCTTAAGGAAGGAGGAGACACATTTAAATCCGTTCGAGATGCGTAAGTTATAGAACTGCTATAGTAGTCTCACTAGTCCGAGCTGTGTGCTGATTCTTTATGAAGACTGAAAACGGCTGAAATTATTGATGATGTGATCGATGACTTCGAGCCAAAGTGCTTGATATCTCCATATTATGGTCAAAAAAAGCAAAGAGAAGTGGCTTTGGGTAACACTTTGAAGCCATCACACACGAAGGAGATACCACAAATGACAATCCTGTGCACAAACGTCAGCTTCACAGAGGGACTCACAATCATACTGACTGACCCTGATGCGCCTTCAAGAGATAATCCTAAATGGTCTGAGATGTGTCATTGGATTGCTATCTTTCCTCCTGCTCCTGATAGTGACCTGAAGCCAGTGGTTCAATGTAGGTCCCATTTGTATCTTCCTTCGATTACTAATGACCCCCCTCAGACAAACCTCCGGGACCACCAGAGAAGACAGGCTATCACCGCTATGTTTTCCTCTTGTTAGAAGGAGATAATTCCAATCTGACAGTTCCAGAGGATAGGCAGCACTGGGGAACTGGAAAAGAAGGCCATGGTGTGAGAGATTGGGCTCAAAAAGAGGGTTTAAAGGTCATTGGAGCCAATTTCTTTTATGGGCGAAACAAGAAACAATGATTGGGCAGGAACGTGAGGTTTCCAAGGGTTTGTCTTCGGTAAAGCATTGTAGGGAGAATTGTTGACAATGATAAGTATATGTGATTCCTCGTGGCGTAAAGACTGTGGCGCAGGAGCACAATGTCTGGAGCGACTGTACTTTATTATGTCAAGTCCAGTAATAAGATTTCTTTTGGGCGAGAGCCGTTCATCGTGCCGGGCTTTGGGTTTATCGGAAATTGGGGAACCTTAGGATGAAGATTGCGCTCCGGTATGGATTGGGAAATCAATGCTCGGCATGTTCAGATCCGTATGGCTGTAAAGCCTTTGATGATCCAATAGTCCTTCAATGCTTCCGTATATGTCCTAATATAAGCTCAAGTCTTCTAAGAGCCTTTGGCTTCTCAATGCCTGAATCATGTCCCATCTCCTCAATCTCTCTGCGAGCTTCCTTCACAAACGGTAGAAGACCTCCCCAAACTTCGTCAGTATACCGAGTTAGAACATCCTCCCACTGATCTCTCCATGGTTCTACCGTATGATTTGATAGAAGAGGGTCTCCCTTGTTCCTATTGATACCTAGCGATTCGAAACTTGGCATGAGGTTCAAGGGGTGATCATAAGCAACAGATAGGTGCGGCTCTGCAGGAGGAAAACAATCTTTCGTCATCACTCGTAGTTGAGATAGTTGTTCAGCTGAGAGTCCCCAGTCATAAATTTCCTCCTCTTCACGTAATGGCTCAAAGAAATCGTTCATCCCATCAGGTTGGGACAACATGGCCAAGACATCTTCTCCATCATGACCTTGCTGCTCGGCAACAGTCGCATATCTTGCTTGTGGCACACTTGGGATGCTAGCAGGCTGAGACCGGGCCCACGAGTCCTCTAACGCCTGCTTTGATATCCGGGCGGATTCATTCTGGCCAAAATCCTCCGAGGGCTGAAAAGTATCTATGCCGTCTAGAAAGGAGGAGAATTCTCCTTCCGCCTGCCTGGCATCCTCTTGATTCTGTACAGACCTGAAAGCGCCAGACGCGCTCGCGTTGTGTATGGCTCGCTGTGAGGAGGCTGTGGAACCCTCCACCCAAGCCGAGATGCCAGTCTCAGCTGAAGATTGTCCCTTTCCAGCATTCGTAAGAGCGCGATTATTCAGCTCATTGCTGTGAGGAGCCGTGAAAGCACTATAGGCAAGCCCACTTGCTGAAGCTGTTACCCTTGACACTACTGAATCATTGGGAGGGTCGTCTCTGTCTGCCCTGTTATCGCAAGCTCGACCTTTCCCTTTCCCGTCACTCATCTCTTCTCACTGATTCACGGATCCGTGGTGTGAGAACTTCGAGGTTTCGGGTGTGTATGGCATTGTTAGAACCCGCATTCGGCGACAATCGGGACAATGGGCTAGACACGTGATGAAGTTGTGAGTTTGAGAGACCGGCCGGACACAGAACCTAGTTGATGGAGATGGACCTATCAGGAGAGATGTACCTAGATTACTTATATATGTCATCTCAAAATTAGCTTGCTTGGTAAGATCGCCTGCCGTCCTCATTTGTTTACTGCATCACAGCTTGGATCTTAATGTGTGTCTTCCTTTTCATACGTGTTTTGTGCTGGCTTCAGGAGTAGCAGAGGATAAGTAATTTCTAACCATGCCATTGACTTGTGGCCTAAACACTTGGGAAGAAGGCTGTTGTAATGAGTATGGTGGTAGGATCAAATGGCCCAAGTCCAGGCGGACCTGTTGGATATTCATGATTTGCATGCCGCGGTATCTGAGAGGAGAAGACAGGAACCCATAAAGAATTTAAATAAATGGTATTACGAGTATAATGATGCATATGCGGATGACCGAAAATGTGACAATGATTCATTGATGATTTGAAAACAAGATCTCTGATATCTGCACAAAGAAGATGGCCCTCTTACGCGGGCCACCAGCATCCAAAAGCCGCCTGGTGCGCCAAACTCCATTTGCCTCGCTGAGGCTGCATCTCGTCAAGTGCTAGCAACAGTACCTCACCACGCACGCAAACCCCACCAACGCATCGTCCACTTCTGCGACTACTCCCGCCGACTGTGAATTCGTATCTTCCAGCTCTCGTTCTCCCGCCACCATTCTCCAATACTGCCCAGCGCGCTCGAGCCGCGCACCGGCATTGACTGTCAAATCCAACTTCGGGAACTTACCCTTGCTGGTTCGTGGTTACCTCAGCCCTTCGTACACCCCATTATTGCGCGTCTCGGCTTTCGACGTGATCGAGCTTGGACAAGGTCTCTCTTCAAGCAGCAGAATTCTTGATACTCAGACGGCTGAGGAAGTGCTCTCCTCACAGGGGTCGTAAAAGATGGTAGAAGGTGAACCGAACTCTCCAACCTGGAAGTTCACACAGTTAGTATTCCCTGTTGCTCTCTTTATGAAGTTATGGATGCTGTGGGATGTCTGTACCGGGTCCTCGAGCTTCTGGGCAAGCCTCTGCAGGATTGTTCTACACTTTTACTAACGCTCGAGGCAGATGTTTTGGTGATAAGGGAGATGTGGAAGATATTACGGAGGGTAAGTCCCTCTTGGCGACCTCGGGTTGCTCTGTTCAGCATATACTTCCTTCTTGCTCTCTAGATTTCTGTATCTAACGCTGTCCTAACTTGCTTGGATCATAGCCGATATCATCTCCACCGTCGAATTTGACCACACAGGAAATTACCTAGCAACTGGAGACAAAGGAGGACGCGTTGTACTTTTTGAAAGAAATGAGACGGTATGGACATTGCTGAACCCCAGAGATTGCTATGGTGCCTACTGTTGCTCTATGGGAACACAGTGGCTAACGTGATATAGAAAAAAACATGTGAATACAAGTTCCACACCGAATTTCAATCACATGAACCAGAATTTGATTACCTTAAATCCCTCGAAATAGAAGAAAAGATCAATAAGATTAAGTGGTGTCGGAGACAGAATGCTTCCCACTACTTACTTTCTACAAATGACAAGACGATCAAATTATGGAAGGTCTTCGAGAAATCGCTAAAAGTGGTGGCGGAGAATAATCTTTCCCATGATTTGACTCCTGGAACTATTGCAGGAGGTGGAGGGGGTGCCCGACCTATCAGCAATGTCCATTTTTCAAGCTCCCATGATCTCAAGTTACCCCGCCTTACCCATCACGATACTGTTGTGGCAGCAGTACCCCGCCGAACGTACGCCAATGCACATGCATATCATATCAACAGCATTTCAGTCAACAGCGATGGAGAAACGTTCATCAGTAGTGATGACCTACGAATAAACTTGTGGAATCTGAATATTCAAGACCAGAGCTTTAATATTGTTGATATTAAGCCGGCGAACATGGAGGAATTGACTGAAGTTATCACGGCTGCCGAGTTTCATCCACAGAGCTGTAATTGGTTCATGTACGCAAGTTCAAAAGGTACAATCAAACTTGCGGACATGAGAGAGAGCGCTCTGTGTGATCAGCATGCAAAACGTAAGTGCACAAGCAATTTATGTAATGTCAGTTTTATACTAATATGCTATTTCCAGAATTCGAACAAGAGGAAGACCCTTCCTCTCGATCCTTCTTCTCGGAAATCATTTCATCCATCTCTGATGTTCGATTTTCGCACGATGGACGTTACATTCTTTCACGTGATTATCTTACGGTAAAGATCTGGGACGTAAACATGGAGCGACAACCGGTCAAAACAATTCCTATTCATGAGCATCTTCGACCCCGCCTGTGTGATACATATGAGAACGACAGTATCTTTGACAAGTTCGAAGTAGTATTCTCGGGGGACGCAAAGAATGTGATGACGGGCAGTTATAACAATAACTTCATGATCTATCCATCAGATCCGGATAGAGAAGTGGAAGTTGTCCTACAAGCCGACAAGTCGGCATTCAAAGCAAAGAAGGTTGGT
Source organism: Chlorociboria aeruginascens (assembly GCA_002276475.2). Classification (NCBI taxonomy): domain Eukaryota; kingdom Fungi; phylum Ascomycota; class Leotiomycetes; order Helotiales; family Chlorociboriaceae; genus Chlorociboria; species Chlorociboria aeruginascens. The sequence goes on along the minus strand of NCSK02000284.1, from coordinate 17,937 downwards.
GTTCCGACACCGATCAATTCATCTACAAGCCCTACGGCTACAAATGGAGGCAAGAAAGGAAGCTCTCGAGCTGGTAGTCCAGCTGCTGGAGCTGCAGGCCAAGGTGGTAGAATGAGAAAAGAGACCGACGCAGACCAAATTGATTTCAACAAGAAGATTTTACATATGAGTTGGCATCCCTTTGAAGACAGCATTGCCATTGCGGCGACCAATAATGTAAGGACGTCCAATTCTACGCTGCGAGTGAAATACTAATACTTCCTTCCTAGCTTTTTGTCTTCTCGGCATTGTAGAATTTGATCTTATGTGGCAGAGGTCTCCTGGTCATATTCTATCGGCGTTTTAGTACTTGGCTGGCTACAGCTTTCCCGAACTTCCTGTTCTGAATCCCAATTCAGTTCATACACCGAATATGCTCATCATGCAATTGTTCTACCGGTGGTTTGCGGTAGCACAACAATATGTGAAGGGATGGCCAACATGATGGATCCATGATGGGTGTCTCTGGGGACTCTTTCGTTCGCCGGAATCTGAACACATCTAGGTCCTTGCTAGTTGCAGAAGTTTCACAACTTCACGCGAATTCTCGTCATAGAGTAAAGTAGTAGTCAGCCCGCCGGTACATAATCCAACAAGACTCATCATGTTCCTCTCGTGGCTTTCGTGATGTGTTCCCCTGGCAGTGTATGTATTGTAGATACTGTGGGGGAGAATCTGTACCTGACCCCTCGAGCCCAGGCGCCAACTGCCGTCATTTATGCATAATTGCTTTCCAGGCAGGGGCATTCTTCAGCCACAACCGACCAACATTACAGGCTGAACCTGCAATCGTCGTTAGCATTGCAGGACCTGGTGGACCATTATTATTCCTCGTCGAATTAGATTGTTACACACATGGCGCCGAATGACGCTGCATTATAATTTATTGCCTGTTTTGTTTAGCTTGCGAGTAGCATTTTAAGTGCCCACAGGCCCTAGCGGGGGATCACTGTTAGTAAAGGTCAGCCTGACGGCATTCCCACGAACCCGTGTCCTACTTCAGCATCTCCTTCAGCAGTCAGCCAGTCTCTTCGACTGTGCCATACTCTGCTTGACAATGGCGAAAAAGCGCAGAGCTGACTCTAACAGCTCTCCTACTAGCCCCATGACGCCAACCAGTATTCGACGGAAATCGGCCCTTCGAGATCTACAAGCTTCGAATTTAGATGGCGATATCATAGTCCCCAAGGTTATCGACGCGGCACCGTCTCTGGAGAAGGCCCAGCTGTACGGTATTGACGACCAACGTCCTACCTCTTCGAAAATGCTAGCTATGGCAGGGCGCATATTTATTGAGACAATTCCACAATGGATTGCGGTTGGAGCTATGCTTTCGCTGATATTTGGAGGTTGTTGCTCAAATGTGAGTGACCGCTCGCCTTCCCCAATACGGTTGGCATAAGGAAAGAAAGGAAAGTCTTATGATCGATATTAGGTCTTTGCGCTGGAAGCTATTGTGAAGTAAGCCAAGGTTTCGCGTTGTCCCGGGCATCCGAATGTTTACTGACTATGATGCCAGTGTCGAACCAGGTACTGGTATGATTGATTCTCCTCCAAAAATTCTCCTCTTGGACTTTCTAATATGCTTAAGGAACTCTCCTGACTTTCGTCCAATTCCTCTTCGTGGCCATAACCGGCTATGTTTCCCAATTCGACCGAAATAGGGGACCCCTCTTTCTCAAGCCGAATCGTGTTCCTCTACGCCGATGGATGATCAATATACTGCTCTTTTTTACAATAAATGTTTTGAATAATCATGCATTCAGTTATAACATTTCGGTTCCTGTACACATCATTCTGAGATCTGGAGGGAGCATCACAACTCTTGTTGCAGGATCGCTTTGGGGCAAGAGATTTTCACGCATGCAAGTAATGGCAGTCACACTTCTGACAATTGGAGTGGTGATCGCCGCGTGGTCTGATGCACAAACCAAAGTAATGACTCTGCAAATTCTCATTGCACCTGACTAACCTTATTTCAGGTAGAAACTGAAACCCAGCAAAATCTACCGGCTTTCAGTACTGGTCTGGTTATTCTCTTCGTTGCCCAAGTATTGTCAGCTATCATGGGTTTATACACAGAAGAGACCTACAAGCAGTATGGGCCACATTGGAAAGAGAATCTTTTCTACTCCCATCTACTCTCGTTACCTCTATTCATCCCTTTCATCCCCTCGATGAAGAGGCAATTTTTAAGGCTGGCCACCTCCCCTCCGCTAGCTTTACCGCAGCAGTCATATTCAAACTTTCCGGCAGAGCTTCAAAGAGGATTGGATCGCATTCATATCCCTAGTCAGCTGGCATACTTAGTCATAAACGTATTGACTCAGTATGCGTGTATTCGGGGAGTGAATCTTCTCGCCGCCGCCGCATCAGCGCTGACAGTCACCATTGTGCTTAACGTCAGAAAACTAGTCAGCTTATTATTGAGCATCTGGTTGTTTGGAAACAGGCTTTCACCGGGGACACTTCTAGGTGCCTGTATCGTATTTTTTGCGGGAGGGATGTATGGATTAGAAGGATCCAAGAGTCACAGAAAAACGAGACAGAGGACCAGTGTAAGCAATGGCAAGGTCGGGTGACATCTATGTAGCTAGGAAGATATTTCTTTAGAAAATACAGGCAGTGTAGTAATCACAAAATATGTGTCGCCGACTTTTATATACGTTGCGGCAGAAATACGGTACGTAGAGTAGGCGAGGCAGGAGCTCCCATGCTAATGCCGCACGCCAAAGCGCGAAACTCTTTCTTGAAATTCTCAACTCCAACATTTTTCTGTGAGAAGCTACCTGCTCCTAAATTAAGTGATTTAACGCGAATACTAGAAAGGGTTTCTCTGTTTTCTGTTATACTACAAGTGCATACTACGTGACTTGGGGTTATTTCCAACATGGAGAGAATGTCGGGTACGCCAACGCTGGTGACGGTTCAAGAGCCCCACACAGCGTAATGCCATTTCTTCAGACAAAAGCTAACAATGTTGGAACAGGAGCTGTATCTCTAGGCCATGCTTCCGAATCGAATTCACAACTTGGCTCCAGATCTGCGACATTCGATACATCCGAAGAGGACGAAGACTACAGACAAGGTCACGACAATGGCGAGGCTGGCTCCGAAAGCTCATGGGACAAACGAATAGATGAAAAGAACAATATGCTCCCGGATGCTGCAATGGATCTAGAAGACACTCCAGAGAATATCACTCCCCCGGAGGTGCAGGATGGCTTGCTCCCTCGAGATATTCAAAGGAAGACTGCATATTACGATTATACTGCCGAGAAGCAATTGAGTCAAGCAGACGCGAAACTTTTCTACCAGCGAAGCCAATTAGAGGCACAGAAGACAGGCGGAAGTAATTGGGGGAATTCTCAGAGCTCTGCACATGGCAGCCCCTCTATCTTGCCTAGGTCACTCTCGAATGTCTTTGGTTATGACCAGCCTGGAATTAGAAAAGTAGACAGTGTAAACTCAATGAAAAGTGGATATAACTCCGCACAACCGTAAGTTAATTTCGATCCAGGAGACTCAACCGTTGATGAAATTAGATCTTTGAAATACCGATCTGCGTACCCTACAGGGTCGGTGGATTACAGAAAACACCCTGAAGCCAATACAGTGCAGGACCCAGGGTTTTCGGTTCCCATGCTTCCTCAACCAGAGTCACTGCTCAGAGCGGATCAAGCAGCAAGGGATCATTCGGTACATCCAGATCTTCCTCATGAACATAAACCATCACTAGCGAAAGAAGGAGTACATGGAGCAGGTGCCGGTGTTGGTCTGGGCGGTGGAGTAGGCGGATTTGTGGATAGTGATGCCCAGATCACCTCAGAATTGGCCACCATATATACCAATATTCAAAAGATACTGGACATCAGGCACAAGTACATGCGATTGTCACTACAAGGGGATGGCGACAATCCGAAAGATGATCCGACCTGGAATATCTACCCACCGCCTCCTGAGCCTGTGTGGTATGAGGAGAAACCTCGAACGGACGCTAATGATAAGAATAGTACTGGTAATAGCCTTGCAAATAGTTTATTATTGCCTCAGGAGAAACCACAATCAAGAGGTACTGATGCGCGATCGCCAAGCACACAAGCTTCGCGCAAGCGAAAACCCGGACAGGATATTGGTGAAGATTTCGAATTAGCAGATGTTCTACCAGTTATAGGGGCCAGTGAGATGACTTTCAGACTCGATGAAAATAGCGTGTACCAGGTGTATGAAAACTCGAAGGCCGATGAACTCGATTCTCCCGTCATTAACATACCAACCATACGAGAATTCTATATGGACCTGGAAGAAGTTTTAAATATTTCTTCTGATGGTCCAAGTAAGAGCTTCGCTTTCCGTCGATTGCAGTATCTAGAAGGCAAGTTCAATCTCTACGTACTTCTCAATGAGTACCAAGAGATGGCGGATAGCAAACGAGTACCACATAGAGACTTCTACAATGTTAGGAAAGTCGACACCCATGTCCATCATTCGGCCTGCATGAATCAAAAGCATCTACTTCGCTTTATCAAGAGTAAGATGAAGAAATGTCCTGACGAGGTTGTGATGTTTAGAGAAGGAAGGCATCTTACGTTGGAAGAAGTTTTCCAAAGCATCAATTTGACAGCATATGATCTTAGTATCGACACGCTCGATATGCATGTATGTTTATAAGGCCCCTTATTCACCCTCCCTAACTGAGTCTCCACAGGCCCACACGGACTCCTTTCACCGATTTGACAAATTCAATCTCAAATATAACCCAATTGGAGAGTCTCGATTGAGAACTATATTCCTCAAAACAGACAACTTCATCAACGGACGATATCTAGCAGAGATTACAAAGGAAGTTATTTCGGACCTGGAATCAAGCAAGTACCAGATGGTTGAATGGCGAATTTCCATTTACGGCAGGACAATTGATGAATGGGATAAGCTCGCCGCCTGGGTTGTCGACAATAAGCTATTTTCACATAATGTACGATGGCTTGTTCAAATTCCTCGGCTATTTGATGTTTATAAATCAACTGGACTGATGGACAATTTTGAACAAGTTATTACAAACATATTTGAGCCACTTTTTAAAGCTACTAAGGACCCAAAAAGTCATCCAAAGCTACATATATTTCTTCAGAGAGTTATTGGTTTTGATAGTGTTGATGATGAAAGCAAGCCTGAACGTCGGCTATTTAGAAAGTTCCCAGTTCCCAGGGTTTGGGATTCGAAGCAGAATCCTCCATACAGCTATTGGATATACTACCTGTTTGCTAACATTGCTTCTTTGAATGTTTGGCGCAAACAACGGGGTTTCAATACATTCTTACTTCGACCGCATTGTGGTGAAGCTGGTGATACTGATCATTTGGCCGCGGCTGTTCTATGTTGCCACAGCATCAGTCACGGACTGCTGCTCCGGAAAGTTCCACTTCTTCAATACATTTTCTATCTAGAGCAAATTGGTGTCGCCATGTCACCTCTCAGTAATAATGCATTATTCCTTGCATATGAGAGAAATCCATTTTTGCAATACTTCAAGAGGGGTCTGAATGTCTCACTCTCCACCGATGATCCTCTCCAATTTGCATTTACAAAAGAGCCGCTTATCGAAGAGTACTCTGTGGCAGCGCAAATCTACAAGCTCAGTGCTGTGGATATGTGCGAACTCGCAAAGAATTCAGTCAAGCAGAGCGGATTTGAATATGCTATCAAGCAGAGATGGTTAGGACCAGACTTTCACTTACCTGGTGTTGCGGGAAATACGATGGCTAAAAGTAATGTCCCCAACATTAGAGAAGGTTTCAGACATGAAACTTTGTTACAAGAATTAGCTATGTAAGAATCAATTAATATGATGTCTATCAGGTAAAACTAACCAGGATAGGATCGAACGATACACTGCTACAGCAACACCTGTCCCCGAACTATCCACGGCTCCTCAGCAGACACCCCAATCACCTGCAACTTCAATGAAAAGCAATGCCTCAACAAGCAGCGCAACCATTGAGTCTGCCGCCCAACCCTATCAGCAATTCCCTGCTCAAGCTGCCCGTATCCCACCATCTCACTCTCAACTCCACATAGACTCTACCCAAATGAACGCCAGCTCCGTACAAAATACATCTCTTGCGGCCTCGCCACATCTGAAAAGTGCATCACGAGAGTCCTCCTGGCCTATTGAGGGATTCGGTGATTTGCACCTCTCTGGAAGTGAACCTAGGATTTTCCCGGGAATCGTTAGTCGTACCCAGAGGAGAGATAGTTTAGTAAGAAAGGGTAGCATGAGCGAGACGGACGATCATCATATTTCTATGACTAGGAAAGGTAGTGGTAAGAATAGAGAATTAGATGGTCCTTTTGAAGAGAAGAGTAATGAGGACATGGAGGAGGCAGGTGGTAATGACGAATAGAAATTGATAGGCGGGATTTATAGAGATTCAGAAGAAATAGGAGGCCTATGGGGATTATGTAACTAAAACGGTATAGACTACAATAGTAGATTACGATAGAAATTCCTGCCCTTACAATGCTATCGAGATGGCTTGAGGCATAAATCTAGATTGGCTCTAATGGGAAAAGAGCACAAGCCTATAAGAATATCTAGGCAGTATTTGTTGTGGATGTACTAAAGGGGTGGGAATATATGATTTCTCTGCGGAAGATTTCTGTCTCGGGGAGAAGATGCATCGCTTGATGCGTGAAATTGGATATGTCGTAAGTATTGGAAGGAAATCAATAAATACTTGCCTGACGGAAATATTGATCATCCCTTCAAACAAAACACTTTCAGAAATTGAAGTGATTTGAAACCCGATATCAAAGTAATGACAAAGCAGAGCCCCAAATTCCAAGACTCCTACTAAACAGTCGAAAATATTGATGAAGAGACGCTAATTAGGGGTTCAATTCGATACATCCCCTCTAGGGTTCGCGCCGCTAATACGCCAAAAATTCATACTGTACACCCGCCGAATCCCATCATTCCTTGCCTTTCCCAGATATCAAATGTTAGGAACTTCATCATCCACAATGTTCCGTCTCCGAATCTCATCAGCACTGATCATAACTGAGCCGTTTACACCTGTGGACTTTATCGCAATAGCTTTCTCCGTCCTCCTCTCCTCCTTCGGAGGTTGGAATCTCTTTCTGACGGTTTCGATCATCTTTCCGAACCAGAAAAAGTTCAGGGTGTTAAGAATGATGTTGCTGCCTAGATATGCGAAGGCAAGCCAAAGAGGAACAAATTCCTCACCGGCGAATTGCATGATGTCATCATGTATAGGCGCTGCGGCTGTTCCGACAGCTGCAGATGTACCATTATGTAGTGCGTCGAGGTGGATAGACGCAGTAGCTGGTTTGTGGTTGATTGCGGCCCACACATCTTGATAGACTCGCACGGATTGATACGTTCCCCACACTAGACGGCAGCCGAAGAATGTGACAAGAAGTGCGATCCCATTATAGAGTTGAGGACGAGAACCGGTCATATCTAGTTTATCGAAAAACCAGTGGAAGTTGAGGAAGGGCGAAGAGAGTTCGTATAGGATAAAAGTGCAGCCATAATAGTTGACAAAAGGTCTCTGCGGCCCTTGTCAGAAGTGGAATATGGGGCATAATTCGTACGTACGTATCCAAATGAAAAAACCAAGAGAGCACTCAAAGCATGAGCAAGCATTCCATATCCAAATACCTCAACATGCAGCAATGTAACCATCAAATCCCAGAGGAAATAACCAGTCGCCAAACCCTGAATCATGCCAGCTGCGCCGGTATAGCCCCAAACACGTTGCTGCCAATCCATCCCCTTCCGATCCTCATCCACATACATTACCCATAGCGCGAGGATATTGATCAATGTACTCTGGCATAACGAAACTACGTGGACATCCCAGTTGAGTTTCCGTTCCGGGGAAAGCTTTGTATATTTGAGGGGGAAAAGACGTCGGGAAATTTGCGGCGCCACAACCCAGTTGATGAATGTGTATAAGGCAAAAGAACCGAGGACTTCGTGGATATGGAGAGGAAGGGTAGTGAGATAGAAGTAGTCTGAGAATGGTTGAACGGCTCTACTAAGCCATAGCGGTGGTGGGAAGGGGAAGGGGTCGCGCATCTCTGTTATTAAAGAAGGATGAGAGATAAACTTGAGATTAGCTGGCGTTCACTTCGAAGGTAGAAGGATTAACAGGCGCTGATGTTAGCATTCCCAAATATGGAGGTTGCTGGTATGAAGTCGCCGATGTTTCTGCGAGCTCAACAAAAAGGGTCTTGCCAAGCCTCTAAGCTGGAGCTAGAGCGAATCCGGTCTAGCTTCGCCGACATCCAGAGTCCGATGATATTGATCTGGGAACACGGGGAACCTCGAATGAGGTCTCTTTACGTTGGTCCTCGGAGAAATAATGAGCTCCTATAAGTGCAGATCATTTCATCTAGTTAGGCCTTCTTGGTAACCCCTTAAACTACTCGCGTGCTCCATGACTCCAAGTGGTGCCGCACGTGAGCAATTTCAGGCGACCACGTGAACCATTCTTCCAATTTCTTCCCTGTCACTTAGAACAGAACATGGTATACGATCATTTGCTCAACGAATGTCTCATCTTCTGTTGTACAAGGGCAGTATGTACATTGGCACAAGGACTTTCGATTGTAGCTTAACCGCTACAATCTGTTGAGCCTTCTGTGTGACTGCAGACTTTCCAACTCAGGAATGCTTGCCTGTCGTTACCCGCATCATAAACCAGGTCTTGTATAGACTTTCTGGGTCTAGTCGCCTTCGTTTCATTGAATAGCACGAAATCAGCAGGATCTCCTACTTTGACCTCAATACCATCTGTGGAGCCTAATCCAATCGCAGTCCTGGCTCGACTTGAAATAGATTGCTATGGAGCGCGTATCAGTCATCTGGCCAACAAAAGCATCTCCACAGCATGACTTACAAAAAGAACCTCAGCATCAGACTTCGTTCCGGCCTGATAAATACCAACTGCAAGGCTTGCCAGTCTCAATGGATCACAGCTTCCATAAGGCGTGAAAGCATTTCCCACATTGTTGATACCGATGGCTGCATTCAAGTCGTACTTCTTTATCATCTGAACCACTTGAAGAGTCCCTCGAGCTCTTTCCCCACCTCCTGCTGCTTCATCAGGTCTTCCCATCATAAATACATCCGATGTAGGGAGTCCGACAAAAGATATTGGCAAATCTCCAATATTTTTTCGTAGATCATACCATTCGTCAGAAGTAAACAAGGTGAGTCGAGTGCAATGACCAAAAACGATAGTTCTGAAACTTTGATGGTGTGACATATCCTTCAACGCCCATTTGACCTCCTTCAAATAATCAATGGCTTTGGGCACAAGGGGCTCTTTTTCTGGGTCTAGATTGTAATCAATGTGAAAATCGAGATGTAGCTTATACTTTTTGGCCGTATCAACTGCCCAGCGGATGTTGGCCACCGCATTTTCTGGTTTCTCAACATATGGAGTGCTGCCAATAACTTCAACACCCTCAAACTTAACAGCTTCCTCTAGCAGCCCAATCATTTCTTTGCCACCGTCTTCATAGCTGAATATTGGATCCTGGGCAAAAACACAAATTTGGACGTAGCATCTATCTTGGTATTCTTTTTTGAGATCCAGACCGGCTTCAAGGCATTTCAATCCCACTCCAGGGTCAACCTCGACAAAAGCCCGCATGTGCGTGACCCCGAAGCTAATGCTTTCCTCAATCAAGATCCGTCCTCGTTCTTTCAGATCAGTGTGATCAAATCTGGATTTCGCTTGGCCTAAATAAATATTCAGGACACATGGCACAAATAAGGTGAATGACTTTGCTCAAATAAGACAAACGAGAGTTCACCTACTGGTCAAACTTAACGCTTCTGTAAAATCCCCTTTCTGTATCTCCAAGTCCGCGAACTTCTCGTGGGAAAGAAGGAAACATTTGTCTAGATGGATATGCGGATGGCAGAGGCTGGGAGTAAGTAGATGACCACCTCGTCCTCTGTTAGAATCTTTTGTTCCAGATACATAAATAGAGCTTATAACCCCATTTCTGCAACACACATCCCAGCGAGTATCCACAGGTTTTCCAGAGAGTCGGACGCCTTTGATACTCAGATCATCGGCGCCATGACCCATATCGATAAACTCCTCTAACAAATGATCATTTGTCCAATTTATTAAATCTCGCGAGCCAAGATTTGTTAACTTGGAATAGGAGAAGTGCTTGCTGTCACTATCGCATGGACTTCCACGTGCTACCTAGAGGCGTTCGCGTCTATCTATGTACGGTGTGCTGAATAAGCAATGACTGAAGAAAGGCAGTCATATGATCTGCTACACGTGGTCCCCAAATCGTGTGATAAAAGCAGATACCATGGGGAGGTTCCCTAAGAGTTCTAAATATAGTAGAATCGTGGAGTTCGATCCTTATTTTAACATAGGACAGACGACGAGGCAGAGGCTCGCAAAGGACAAGGCCATGCCCTGGAAATTATTACCTGCCTATGTGCCGCCCAAAATCCTGGCGGCCTGCAAATCTTTGTACTAGACCCGATGTAAACCCAGCCTTTGAGTAATATAGGGCACCTATGGTCCGAATATATTTGTATTCCCCAAATAAGCATGGTCCCTTTATGAGAACGTAACGAGCAGAACTTGGCAACATGGAAGCACATTCCCTACCTAGAAAAGCTTATAAATATGAAAAGCTAAGTTATGATGATATAACCGTCTCTACTTAATCAGAAGCGAAGACGGCAGATTGAGCTGTTTACCTCACCAGCCCTAATAAATTTTATGAGTCATTATTAACCATCATTATCCAGTTGCAAGATAATAAAGTCCACAGTAAAATTCAGGATAGATGTACATTGATTGTGTCAAGAATGTCCAGCCTTGAGCTCGGAGGATTTCTTCATTAAATTTTGAAGATGCTAGACTATCCTAACGCATGAGAAATTCCAAACGCTTGAAAACTATCCTTTCATCCATCATTTTCCTACCGGTGCTGCTCAAATTGATCTCTTAGAACTGATGGCTTTAACCAGATTTGCTATGACTATGGCGCGGAGCTTTAGAGGCCTTGCTTCCCGATCCTCTCTCTACGTGGACGTTTGCTGGGTGTTACAGGTGTCGCGTATGAGTAGAGAGCGAGTTCATCAGCGGAGGTTACAGACTCCTGAACGGGGTACATGTTCGTCATGTCTGAGTGGCCGTTGTATGTGGATGAGTCGAAAGTTGAGGACTCCGAGGATACATACTCCGCTCCAGCTGAGAAACCAGATTCATCAACAGGCCCATTGTACTGGATGGCTCCAAAGTTGATGGCGTCGTGTATTCATGCCCTGCTCCTTCATTTCCAGTCGAGGGCTCCTCAAAAGTTCCGCATACTCCTCTTGCGCTCCGCCAGGGTTGCAATCAGAGTACGCAGAGTCCTGACTAGAAGCAGGCGGCTCTTGAGCTTTGTCAAGAGTGGCCAACCAATCAGGATATGCCATTCGTTCTGTACGAGTCAGCTCTGGGTTCGTAGACCTTGCTCTTTCATTCGCAGCTATAGTAAATGTATCGCGCTATTCCTAGGCCCAGTCTCTGGCATTCCGGAATACGGTTACACCTTGTCGGAAACTGTCAGGGTCGCTAGTCAATACAAAAGCTCTCACCTGAGTCATGTGGTACTCGGGGGAGATACCGTCCTTCCCTCGAGTGGGATGAGTGGTGTACATCTTGAGTTGGCCGTCGTGATAGGTCGTGGTTATCGTATAGGCATTGCCATCGTAGACAAGCTTGCCGTCGCAGTATGACTGCAGACTATGCATAGCACGAGCACCGTAAGCGCCGTCTTGCAAAGCCTGTCGTCTCGCCACATCTATACCTCCTCTCGAAGCTTTAACTTCCAAGAAAAAGTTGGGCGCCACTGGAGCCGTTCGATGTCCGGCGGGGACGATGAAAGGGCCGAGCTTTTCTCGAACGCTTTTGTCAATGTTCTTAAGGCGCGGACCATCGTAGAAGTTGGGTTTGGGATCAACAGTAATATTGCTGGTTATCGACTCAAGCCTTGTAAGCAGTAGGTTTTGTTTATTTGGTATATTGGCGTCACCAGCTATTATGGGCATCACATCTCTCATGAACTCGCCTTTATCGATCACCCGATTATTCTTTCGCTCAAAGTCGCGAAAGTTCGAGGCGGTGAAGCGCGATGGCGAAAGAGATGGTCTTAGTCGTAGCAAGTTTTGATCGAAGTTATCTAAACTGCCAGGTTCGGGGGTTTGGCAGTCTTCAGAATATTTATATCCCTTAGGGTATACGCGCGATTATCGATGTAGTGCTGCTCGAAATCTTTGTCGTAAGCGGAAGATCTTCTGGTCTTTGAGGATACACTTGTAAGTACTGTGGATTTGGTGTGTCTGCTTGGGGAGGAACGGCTGGAGGACATCGCGCGTGTACGGTCGACGTCAGCTGGAGCTGGATACTAAAGAGTGGTTAGCTGCAACGTGCACGCATTGGCAATTAAGTCTTACCCCCTGAAGATCGCGAAGCTCTGGTCCACTGTGTCTACCAAATCTCTGTATTTGCTTTAAAGTACCTTCTCAATATACCCGTCGAGGCGCAGAAGCAGGCCGTTGGGGACTGTTGGCTTGACGTGTTCATCGATCGAGCTCTTTTAAAGCTTGGCGAGTGAGCCACACCTTCGAAATGGAGTCGTAGAATTCTTCTTTGCTCGATTTGAGCCGTTTGGAAGGCTGTAATTCGGACGGGTCGTCAAGTAATAGGCCTGCTTCAGTGTGCTGTCTCTTTCGACGGGGTGGGATCTGTTCTCGAGTGCTGGACATCGAGATAATGATGAGAAGGTAAATCAAGAGGAAAAGAGAGTGCGAGGTCTCTGGGCAGAGGCTGAGCTCAGGTGAGGTATGAAGAAGTGTCATATGATTGGATATCGTATTGCGATTGTCGTTGGAGACGTAGGATTTCATTGTGTCTATCACAACGAGGATCCGTTGTCTGCGGGGATTAGTCCCTGAGCTACGCTTAACTTGGCTAAGTGCGGTAACCTACACCCGGCTAAAGATAGTGGTAGGGAAAGTGCGGGGTCTAAACCTTCGATCTACGAGGGAGTCCTTGACCAAGTGACTGTACCAAACCTATTGGATTGGAGGAACGTGTCAAGCGCGAAGATGCGACCGCGCCAGATTTGGCTGGCTTCTTCGCTAAGTGCACGCGCCAGAAGTGAACAATGCAGCTCGAGAGGATTGGATGGCCATAGTCACGGAGAAGAGAAGGAATGGATGAATATCACAGCTACTATAATCAATCGTAGGTCTGTTCGGCACGGCTTGCCTGGTATAGTATCTTATGTCCGATCGGGAAAAGACGAAGTGCGGCACGCGGCGGCCCTAGCGTTGATTTTGGGCTCGTCAGCCCTACGCTTGTTGCTCGCTTCTCTAGCTTCAGGAAGAAGTCATAATTCCTAGGTCGACATCTACAGACAACCCATAAGTTTAGTATTATCTCTATCTCCCTAAACGTCTTTAGAACGAATTCATTCTACATGTAGTCGGTCGATGCTGCGGAAATATCTTTTCCTACGGCTATCACAGCCCTTGAGAACAGAATGGGATATGCAACGTAGATTAGAAGTTAGACCAATAATTAACTTGAGGTCTTGGATCAAGTGCTTATTATTTTACCTGCTAAACTTATTGATGATATCTTTGAGGTTATCTTTTGTAGTATTGGCTCTGGACCACCGTATCCCGAGACTAAACCATCCTGCCTTTATTATAGTTGCAAGAAACTATACCAAGGTCAATCTGCGACTGCCTCAAACCATGCTGTCGAATTTCGCATGCCTGAATGATGATATTAAATATTGTTGTCCTAAGCCAAAAATCTGATCGACCAGCACAACTGTAAAGTGCAATTATGCCGGGTGTCGTCGTGCGAGGTGCTGAGTCAAGAGGGAGGAAGAGGGGGGAAGAGGGGGGAAGATGGGATTGGGATGCGGAGAGGGAGGGTACGTATATGAGCACAAACAGTAGGCAGTGCCATGGTGACCGACGAAAAAGAGAGGGGGAAGGGAGGTGGAAAGCAGAAAGTCGACAGACTCTGAAAGAAGACGACGATTCGCCGGGTGTGCAAGCGAGCCAGAACACGTGATAAATTTTCGGGGTCAGCGGCTGCTTAAAAGGCAGCCTCAACACTAGAATCCCACGTGAAAAATACCAGGGACCACAAATATATATTTTCAGTGGTAAAAGCGTAGTATTAATTTTGTTGGCGGCCAACCCCCGGTCCTTACTTCGTTCATAAAAACTATCAAAATAAACGCACAGACCTCCACGTGATGCGGCCTTTAGCGAGCACGTGATCACAATCCCACCCCAAATATATCCCCGAACAGGGGGATCGGAATATAGAAAAAAGCTACGCTTTTAATCACAAAATGGCAGATCCTCTCTACGAACTCCTAGTTCCCTACTTCGACACGCCCTCCCCACGAGCAGCACCATCATCCTCCGACCCCACCACATTCACGTATCTAAACCGACTTTCGACGCTCCCCCTCTCCTCTCTACAAACAAGTGAACCACAGTCCCTCTCTCAAACCTCGCATTCACTATTGCTCTCCCTCCAATCCCTATCAAAACGCTCCCACAAATCCGTAATCACATCCTCCACGCATCTCTCTACACTCTCAAGCACGCTTCCCACCCTCGCTCAAGCAACCTTCCACCTACGGGACTCGATCCCCAAACTAGACGATGCGGCCATCCACTTCAGCGAGACCTACAACCTACGATCTGAGAACGCGATATTGGCGCGACGAAGAAAGGCTCTCTTGCTTTCAAGAAATATCGATCGATTAGCAGACGTTCTTGATCTTCCCGCTTTACTATCTACCTCTATCTCTTCTGCCACAGCTACAAATACAGCATCTGGGATGAATACGGCGGGGAATTATGCGAGTGCTTTGGATTTAAACGCGCATATTAGACGTTTGCACACTTTATATCCCGACAGTCCACTTATTACCTCTGTGTTGTTGCAAGCGGATGAAGCTATGCAGGCCATGGCTACGAATCTGATCTCTTCTCTGCGTGGAAACTCACTTAAACTCGCGGCCGCTATACGCACGATTTCCTGGCTCCGACGAGTTGCGCCGGAATTAGATCCCTTACCTTCTACCTCCACATCTATACTGCCAAGCGGAAATCGTGAAGGAACGTTAGGTTCATTGTTTCTTGTCTGTAGATTAGCTAATCTAGAACAAATGCTCAGTGCCCTAGATCCGCTGCGGGAATTAGCGGATTTGGAGACCGAGAGATTGATGGCGGGAGATGAGGCAGGGAAGGGGAAATGGGAGGGCGGACAGCAAACGGAACGATTTCTGAAGCGGTACATTGAGATTTTTAGAGAGCAGAGTTTTGCCATTATTTCGATGTTTCGGTCGATTTTCCCAGCTTCCACCACCACTGAAAACGATAGGAAAGAAGGAGAAGATCCCTTGACGCCCCTCCCGACTTCTCTCAGCACCTTCCCACTAAGATTAATCGGTATGTTGGAAGAGACGTTGAGACAGTATCTACCCAATGTTCGGGATCGAGCAAGTCGTGATAGTTTGCTGACGCAAGTTCTGTATTGTGCTGGGAGTTTGGGGAGGCTAGGTGGAGATTTCAGTCTATTGCTTGCCTTTTTGGGAGATCTTACCAAAGAAGGAGATGAAGAAGATGAAGAGGAGGAGGAGGAGGATGAGTGGGTGGAGGTTATTAAAAAACATAGAGTCCTAGCCGGGAGGTTAGAGTTGATGGTTGGTAATAGAGAGACTTAGATTAGATATTGCTTAATTCTCGTCTCAACGTTAAGATGTATATAGGTTATAAAAATTCCGCCAAAATCTTATAAACTCTGTCCATCAGACAACTGTCCCATGGTTTTGATCTACCGAGCTTGATCAAAGGACCAGGATAGCAATCAAGCTAAGCTCACCCCAACCCTTTGCGAATTGTCCAATGAGAGTCTCCCGATTTCAAATCCAGTCATACAAATATTATCTCCCCTCCCGCTCTATCTCTCAATCAACTAATCTTTTTGCCATCTTTTGATTCTTTCTGTCCTCGCTTTTTAAAATTGTCACTTCTTCGGTCTTATTCTGCAAGCGCTGGGATGTCAATATGAAAATGAGGAGGATTTGCTGCAAGTTGCAGGCGACCGAGTGGGCAGAAGTTCTTAAATTTGATTAGCTCACAGCTTGATGAGACTTACTTTACTCTTGTGTGTGTGTATCTTGGTATATCTGGTATATCTAAGAAGCATCACAGTGCAGTGATGACTTTCGCCAAAATTTTCATTTACCTCATGTTAACTACTTTTCACGCATCAAATGCCATTCGGATGCCCACTATACGCAAATCCCTCTCTCATAGCACCGTCCCCCATAGCTTATTCAGGGATAGTTCGTGAGTTTACAGGCTGTACAGTCTCTTGCGTATTTGCTTTTTTCTCCCCTGGCCCACTGCTTGTTTCACTCTGGTCATCGACCACAAATTCATCATGTTTCTTAGCTCTCATGAATGGGAGATGGCCTTTGGTTTCCCTATATCGCATCACAAAGAATCCAAGCATGACTGCGATCCAGTAGACGTTGTATGATATGACGGAACCGTATGTCGCGGAATTTTGCCATCCGAGAATGGCATTGAAGATACCCCATCCTCCACCCCCGTTGAGTTCTGGGTTTCCAAACTAAAGTGTGTTAATATATGAAAGAATGCTGGATCGGACGACTTACGTTGATATGCCAGACGCTAAGAGATATGTCATATGAACCCGGCCCGGCACCGGTTTCTGCCGCATCTCCACCAGTGACATTGTTCCAGTTTTGTGCTTGGAAATACCAGACGGCTCTCGAGAAGAGACCGGCAGCAACAAGATACAAGAGACAGGTGGAGATGATAAGGAATATCTGAAGCTTAGATGAGGCACCCCCCCTAATAACAGATTAGAGCTAAACGGATACCGTCTTTAGAGGAGGAGCTTACTTGTATAACAAAAACCCGACAAATGTTCCCGCTATGAGCCCAATGACCACGGGAAGGGGAACGGCGGCAGCTGGCGACGAAAACGACACCCCCGCAATAAAGACGATAGCTTCTAGACCTTCTCGGAGGACCGTGATGAAGGGAAGAACGAACATGGCATATTTCTCGCACCATCGCTTGAAAGCTCCCCTGTTACCGTTGGCGTTCACAGGCTTCGTCTCCAAGGCCTTGATCAGCTTGACGCGCCACTTCTCCTGCATCTTGGAGATACGCAGAAGTGCAGCACCCAGAATTGTGATGACGAGGGAAGCAAAGACGGCGAAAGATCCTTCCCAGTCATATTCGGTGGGGGCCCATTTGTCCTTCCCCAGGCCGTAGAAAGCGCCGATGAGACCACCACCGATGATCAGACAGCAGACCAGGCCGGCAGCCGTTCCGTACCAGACCTGCCACGCGATCAGGACAAGTCAGGAAACACGATCGAAGGCACCATCCTCACCTGTTTGACGAGCTTCTTATACACGGCGGCATCTCGATTTGGGCCGTCCAAAGTTTGCTTCAAGAACGCGAGGAGCACTGAGACAATGACGGCCGTCTCCAAGGTCTCCCGAAAGACGACGAAGAAGACGGGGACGGCAAAGACGTTGACAGTCATGATGGATTTGGGTCAATATCCTGGGCACTCTGTGCTACGACGGAGACCGCGAACAACGAGATGGATGGGTCCGGCTGGGGTGTCAAATAAATATTCGACTGGTTGCAATCAGATTGATCAGATAACGGGAGAGATGGCTGGGTCCGCGGCGAGCTGCGCCGAAGGGGGATCGTCGTAGATATGGGCCGATTCTCGGACGATGGGATTCTCTCTG
>NCSK02000283.1:0-34601 GCA_002276475.2 Chlorociboria aeruginascens | reverse complement strand
AATTTAAGCTTTTTTTTAGGCGCTTTTTCAAAATTATTTAATTTATTTATTAGGTAAATCTTTTTGGATTTAGATTTATATAAAATATTTATATAGGCGACCTATTTTTTTTTTTTTATTTTAATTATATTTTCGTTTTTGCTATTTTTAAATGGCTTTTTATTATTAAAACTTTTGCCTTACTAATTTAGATCAAATTGGATATTAGAATTTTTAAAAGCATAAGCTTTTTTTTTGGCCGAAATTAATTTATTAAAATATTATTTCTTTAAATTTTTTTTAATATTAATTTTTTTTAAATAATTTATTTTAATTAAAAAGCGGATTTATATATTAATTTTTTTTTTAGATATTTTTTCGAGGGCAGCTTCAATATTGCTTAAATTAATTCCTAGATATATTTCTACAATAATATTATTATTATTTTTATTTATTTTTACGTTTTATTTTTTCGCTTATTTTAAAAAAGCTTTTCGCGTTTTTTTTTCGAGCATAAATTTTTTAAATTTAAATAAATTAATTTCAAAACCTAAAGATATAAAACGTTATTTAAATAATTTTTTAATATACTTTTTTAATTTAATTAAAAATAAATCTAATTTATAATTAAGCTTTAGCATTTTAATATTTATTTTTTAATTATAACATTTTTTTTTTTCCAATTTTAGCTTATATAAATTATTACGAAAATTATTAAAATCCAATATTCTTTTGCTAATATTATTATTGGTATTAATATTAGCTAAAAATTTTCCAAATTTTTTTTTTAAGAATTTTTTTAGCAATATTTTTTTTTTTGTTTTTTTTTTTCTTAAAGCCTTAAAAGAATCTAAGCGTTTATTAAGCTTTTAGAATTTTTTAAATTTTTAAATATGGTTTTTTATAATCTATTTTTTTTTATATTAAATTAATATTTGAATAAGCTGAACAAATAGCTAATCTAAAAAAATTTTATTATTTTTATTAGCAAAAAAAAAATAATAGCTTAAAAATTTAACTTAGGTTTTATTATTATATTGAAAGCAGCGACCTTAAAAAACGCAATTTTTTTTTTTTTTTTTTTTTTAGATTAATTAAAAAAATTTAATTTATTTATAAAATTTAATTATATTTAATTTATCATTTGGCCAAAGCTCTAAATATAACGATTTACTTTTGCTTTAATATTTATTATAGCCTTAAATAATTTTTTTTTTTTTTATTAGGATTTTAAATCGTAATTGCAATTCTCGATGCTGGGATTATATATTTAGCTTTAATAAAATTTGCAATAGCAAAATTTATAATAATTTTTTTTAATATTAAAAATTTGTTTTTTATTAATTATTAGTATTTTTTAATCGAAGCATTAAAAAAAAATTTAGCTTTATTAAAGTATATATTTTTTTTATATATTTAAATAATGTTTTTTTTTTTTTGAGCAAGCATTATCCTTTTCAAAGCGTTAATTTTTTTTATATAATAGGCAAATATCGATTTTTTTTTAATTTTTTAATTTAAATTTTTATTTTAATAATTAAAAAAAATAAAAAAATTTAATTTTTTTTTTTTTTTTTTTTTTATTTTTTTTTTTTTTTTTTTTTTAATATGCTTATTTAATTAATATTTTATTTCGCTATAAATATAGCATTTTTTAACAAAAATATATATATAATTATTTATATAAAAAAAAATTTTTAATTTTATTAATTTTTTAAATAAATCTTTTAAATTTTTAAAAAAAAAATATTTTTTATATTTGCTTTTAGGATCCTAATTTATAAATTTTTTTTTTAAACTTTTTTATTTAATTAAGCTTTTTTTTAGGCGCTTTCCCAAAATTATTTAATTTATTTACGAAGCGAACTTTTTTAAATTTGGGTTTATATAAAATATTTATGTAAGCGGCCTATTCTTTTTTTTCGCTTTAATTATGCTTTTGTTTTTATTGCTTTCGAATAGCTTTTTATCGTTAAAACTTTCGCTTTATCAATTTAAATCAAATTGAATATTAAATTTTTAAAAGCATAAGCTTTTTTTTTGGCCGAGATCGATTTATTAAAATATTATTTTTTTAGATTTTTTTTTAATATTAATTTTTTTTTAAATAATTTATTTTAGCCAAAAAGCGAACTTTATATATTAATTTCTTTTTTAAATATTTTTTCGAAAATAGCTTTAATATTATTTAAATTAATTCCTAAATATATTTCTGCAATAATATTATTGCTATTTTTATTTATTTTTGCGTTTTATTTTTTCGCTCGTTTTAAAAGAGTTTTTCGCGTTCTTTTCTCGAGCATAAATTTTTTAAATTTAAATAAATTAATTTTAGGGCTTAAAAATACAAAACGTTATCCAAACAATTTCTTAATATGCTCTTTTAATTTAACCAAAAATAAACCTAATTTATAATTAGGCCTTAATATTCCAATGCTTATTTCTTAATTATAACGCTTTTTTTTTCCTAATTTTAGCTTATATAAACCATTACAAAAATTGTTAAAATTTGGTATTTTTTTTATTAATATTATTATTAATATTAATATTAGTTAAAAATTTTTTTAAATTTTTTTTTAAAAATTCTTTTAATAATATTTTTTTTTTGCTTTTTTTTTTTTAAAGCCTTGNAAAAAATTTAAGCGCTTATTAAAGCTTTTAAAAATTTTTTAAATTTTTAAATATGGCTTTTTTAATTAAATTTTAATTTTTTTTATATTAAACTTAATATTTGAATTAAGCTAAATAAATAACTAATTTAAAAAAATTTTATTAAATTAAATTATTAATTTGCTTATATTACAGATATTATTAAATTAAAAATATAATTCTATTTTAATTATTATAAATTAATTTATTAAATATATATTATTTATATTTATATGCAATATTTAAAATACTATATAGTTCATACAAATTTTTTTCGAAAAAAATTAAATGCGCCTTTAATATTTTGCAATTTATTATAACAAATCGAAATAGCCATATTATATTAATATTTTAAAAAAAAAGTTTGCGAGCATAAAATAATCAAGAAATGCTTATTAATTGCTTATTACCTTTAGATAAATAACCAAAATAAAATTTTAAACAAAATAATTAAAAATTATTTAAGAATCTTTATAGCAAAAAATTAGATTATATTTAGCATAATTCGCTTATAATAATAGCCGTAGCCATGTTATCCAAATCAGCCCTAATTATATATTATATAATATTAATTATATTATCAAAATTAAAATTTTTGAATTTATTAAAATAATAATAATATAATTATACAAATAGCGAAAGATTAAATTACCAAGCTAAAAGAACTACGCAGTTAGCTTACTATAAAACTTATAGTAGCGCAAAAAAAAAAAAAGTTGTATTATTATAATAAATGTTATATAATAATTAATATTAAAGTTGGTGCCTTAATAGAATTATTTATTCGCAATTTTTAATTGCAAGCAAAAAAGCTTGCTTTCCAATAAATTAAATTTTTTTTAAATTTATAAAAAAAATTGGCTCTTAGACCTATAAATTTATTTTGCTATTTTAATATCAATAATTTTATTTTATTTTTTTTATATTAATAATCGAATCATAAAACCCTCGATAAAATCAAAATAAGTTGCTATTATCCAAGCTAAAAAATAAACCAAATTAATAAAAAATTAAAAACATTTAAAATAAATTTAAAATAAATAAAATTATTTATTTTTTTAATAAAATAAATAGAATGGCATTTAAAATATAATACTTGGGAGCCTAAAAAGCATTTTAAAAATATATTATTAGTGCTACAAGCCCCCCCCCCCAAAAAAATAGCAAAAAAAAAATAGCGAAAGCAATTAAGTAAAAAAAAAATTGCTATTGTTTTAATTATTAATATCAAAAATAATATTGCTTTTGACAGCAGCTCAAATAATAGTAGAAATAGCTCGAAAAATAATTTAAATAATATTGAATTATTTTAAAATATTTTTCTAATAATATTAAATAAAATTTGGAAAATATTAAAATATATAATAATAATATTAAATAAATTATTTTTTTTGAGCCGTATAAAAGAATATATAAAAAAGCAAGGTTTTTAATAAAAATTTGGTAATAAAATATCGGAATATATATAATAAAACATAATAAAATATAAGCATTTTTATTAAGAAAAAATAATTGCAACAAATAATTATATAACATTACGTAATAAGTTAAGTAATAGGTCAGGTAACAGATCAGGTAATCTCGCTTAGTTTCGCTTAGCAGGGTTAGGTGACCCACAAAAAATATATAATTTATTTCTTAGCTATTATGAAATGATAACTTATAATAAATATTTTAATAATATTTTAACTTCTCATTCTTTTAAAATTACGTCCCTTACAAAAATATAATAATATTAATGCTTATATGATAAATTATTTAATTAAATTTTGCAAGCATTCTTTATTATATATTAAAGCATTAGGCCAATTTAAATTTATTTTAAAAAATAATATTATTTTTAACTTTTTAATTATTATTAATATAATATATTTCGACAGCAAGTTAATATTATATATTATCAACAAAATTATAATATTTAACACTTTACGCTTTCTTAAAAACATATTTATTAAAATAATATAAAATATATTTTTTATATATTAAATTAATGCTTATTTAAAATTGCCGAAGAATATTATTTATAATATTGAAACTAATTTTGTATTAGCAAAATTTAAATAAAACGCTTGTATAATATTTTGTAAAATTAAAAAAATATTAATTAAGATATATAATAATATTAGCAAAGTCGAGCGATATTATGTATTACTTCAATATTTGTACAAAATTCTTAAGGCAAAATTATATAATTAAAATCTAAACAATAAATTAATTTTGCAGATAGCAATTAAGGTAATTAATAATATTATAGGATTTAATAGCTTGGTTTTTATATTACTAATTTTCGGGGCATTTTTTTGGATAATTAATAATAATTTACCATTAACTTTAATAATAGCTAAGGCAAAAACAATTTGTACAGCGATAAAAAAGCTTAGAAAATTATATGTCGAACAATTTACTAAAAATGCTTTAAATAGCAAAAATAAATTGGATATAATCAAAACCATTATTCTTTCGCTATAATTAAAGATATAAATATAGCAAGAAAAAAGCGGCTAAACCAAATTATTTAAGCTTTTGTTTATGAACAATAAAATTTATATTATACAAATCTCGTTTGGCTTTACCAACTTTAAATCTATAATAATTAAGCTATTTTATTTGAAAAAAATTAAAATATTAAAAATTAAGATTTGTATAACGTTTATAAAACCTAAAATAATATTTATAATTATAATATCAAAACAAACGCCTCAAAAAATTGAAGCATTTATAATTAAAAAAAAGCAAAATAATAAAATATTAGCTAAAAAACTATAAGCAAATAAAGTTATAATTATATTAAATCAATTATTCCAAGTATTTTAAATATAAGAAATTAAGAGCTTAATTGCGAAAAGCGTATTTGACTTTGTATAATACAATTTTATTATTTATAAAAGAAAATTATTTAATTTTTAATTTATTAACAAAAAAATAAATTATTTTAGCTTTATATAAAAAATTTAGATTAATTATTTAAATCTATAATAACGCTGGGAAAAAAGCAATTTTTATCTAATTATCAACAGTTTAGCAATTAAGCAAATATATTTTAATTAACAAATTCTTGCTTGGCTTTTNAAAAAAACTAAAAAAACAATTTTTTTTTTAATATAATTATAATTATACAAAAGCCATTATACGAAATTCCAAAAACAAAAATTTATTAATAAGCAATATATTATAAGCATTACCAAAAGAAATTAGGCATAATTATGTTTTCGTACGATCTATGCTTGCTTATTAGCATTATTAAAAAAGCGATAGCTATTATAGAAATGCAAACAAATAATATATTTATTATATAAAAATTAAAAATTTTTAAATTTTAA
The DNA here is from genome assembly GCA_002276475.2 of Chlorociboria aeruginascens. Taxonomy (NCBI): domain Eukaryota; kingdom Fungi; phylum Ascomycota; class Leotiomycetes; order Helotiales; family Chlorociboriaceae; genus Chlorociboria; species Chlorociboria aeruginascens. The sequence continues at coordinate 28,653 of NCSK02000283.1, read as the reverse complement.
AAACAAATGATTTTAAAAAACCAAATTTATTGCAAAACTTATCGATGCTCTATTGTACGAAACATTATTAATATTTAATAAATATATTTTAAAACTTAATAAAAATAATATATTTAAATAATTAAATTTAATTTTAAGATCAAAATATAAAAATATCAAAAGCAACAAGCTAGAAAAGCATATTTGTTAAGCATTTGCTAACCAAAAGCTAATTTTGATTTATTTGTAATAATATAATATTAAAATTTTTCGTATAACAAAATTAAAATTTTAAATAAATATTTATAATAATAATAAAATAATTTTAAACAAAGCATTATATATATATTCCTAAATTTATTTCGTATAAAGCTTTTTATATTTATAAACGAATCTTTTGCAAACAATAAAAATTTAAGCTTATAAATCAAATTCGAAATTATTTTGGCTAATAAATTTACAAATGATGCTTTGTACAATTTGTTCAAAATCAAAAGCAATTTAATTTACTAAAACAATATTAAAAAAAATAAGTAACTAAAAGCATACTAATATTAAAAATCTATAATATAATTGCAAAAATTAATATTATAGTAATAATTAATAATATTATTAAAATAATTGCTAAGCAAATAAACTTTTTAATTTTATTTATTATTATTTATATAAATTTTTATTTGTTATACAAATGCTTAGTTAAGCTTGGAACTATTAAAAAAAAGCGTTTAATAATTAATATTATAATATTTAAGCAGTTGTACAAATGTAAAAAAGTAATTAAAATTTATTAAATTAATAAACAAAATAATTCGGCTAACGCTATAATAAAAGCTTTCCCAAACAAAGCTTTTTAAATAATTCTTAATACAAATAAATTATTTATATAAATAAATAAATAAATTACAAAAAAAAAAAAAATTAAAAAAATAATATATTTCGAAATTTAAGAAAAGCATCTTTGTACAAACATAAGATTTAATTTTAATTAATACGAAAAAAAATTTTTGCTAATAAAAATATAAAAAAAAAAAGATTTGTACAAAAGCAAAATTTTGATTTAAAAATTTTAAATTTTGAAAAAAAAAAACAATATATAAAAATAATAAAAAAAAAAAATTTTTTTAATTTTTTTATTTGGTATTTAGCTCAAATATTATGGCAAAATAAAAAATATATTTAGGTCGCTACAAATCAAAAGATTTAAGGAGCCTTAATTATTTTAAAAATAAAACTAAATTTTTTGTACGAAAAATCTAAATTTTAATTAAATCGTCGATTAATCCAGCCGCTAGCATAAGCAAGCCAGCCCGATAGGGCGCCGGGAGCCTAGCCAAATATAAATCGTTGCTGTAATTATCGTTGCCCGGATCGTAATCGAGCAAAAAAAAAANATTATTTGAAAAATTATTATATAAAAAAAAAAAAAAGCAATATCGAGCGATATAATTCCGCTACTTGCAATTGCCGCACGAATTGCTAAACTCGCCGGCAATCGAATAATATTTTAAAAAAAAAATAAAATTTTATTAAAAATATTTATTATAAAAATAAATTTGCAAAACGTTACGAAATTAAATTAAGAAAGCATTAATATATAAAAAATAATAAATAATTATTTAATTAAGCAAAATATGCTTTCGTACAAAAGCAATATTAATTTTAAGCAAAGCTAAAATTTGCTACTAAATAAAATTATAATAAAATTACGTAAATATTTAATTATTAACGAAAATAATAAGATATTAATTATTTGATTAAGCAAAAATATTTTAAATTATAAAAATAAGCGCTTTATTAATAAATTAGCTTTGTACAAAAAATAAATTATTAATTATTTTTATAATGCTATTAAATAAAGCAATTAGCTTCGTATAAAAAAGTAGGGCAAGCGATAATATCGTATAAAGAAAAAATAAAACTTACATATTAAAAAATAGAATTATTAAAAAAAAAAAAAAAAAGCTTTATATAAAAATAAAAAATAAAAAAATATTTATATTTAAAAAGCGAAAATTTGCTTAGCGACCTACGTAACTTCGGGTAATATCGATATAATCTTATTTACACGCTATCAAAAATAAAAGCTAAAAAAATAAGATTTGGTTTTGTATAAAAAAAAAAAAATTTATTAATATTAAAATATTAATATTTGATATCGAAGCTCGGTGTTTCGTACGAAGCCTCGGGTAAAAAAAAAAAAAATTAGGTTTATATATCAAATGTTTTATATAAATAATCTAAATCTTATCCAAAAAGCCAAGCATATAATTAAAAATATACGAAACCAAAATCCAGGTTTTATATAAAATTTCGATTAAGCATATATATATTACGTAAATAATTTTATAAAAAAAACAAAATAATTTAATTTAAGTATAACTAATTAATATATATTATAATTAATAAGTTTATGCTATAAATTAATATTTATTAGCTTTTTATATAAAAANTATTTATTATATTTTATTTATTTTATTACCAATAATAATGTTAGCAAGTACTGCAGTAGGTACTAGCAAGTGCCTTGGATCCAACACGAGTGTAATGCCAGCGGGTACTACCAACACTTTAATTTATTTGGGATTTTTTATTTTTTATGAAACGCGTAGTCGTTTTTCTATATTTCGATCCCTTCTTGCATTATTTTTTTGGGGTGATTTTGATATTACGTATTCGCTCATTTTCACTTTTATATAATAAATTTATATATTTGTTTTAATTTTATTTTTGGCTTTTTTTTTCGACGTAAATAATATATTTCCAAATATTTTTACGTTCGAAATAGCTATCAAATATTATTTTAATTATGCCTATACGCTTCCAATTATTTCTTTTTTTAAAAATGTTTTTACAGCCCCGAATAGCCAAATTTATTTATTATATATTTTGTACCAAAATTTATTACATTAATTTTATAAAAAACAAAAAGCTTTATATTAATTATAATTCGAATCTTTTTAAAATTTTTTAAAATTTTTATTATTAGCTAATTTATTTATAAAACTTTTTTTGCCGGCCTTGATCCCGGCCCGAATATTTTTTTAATTATTTTTTTAATTAATGCTTTTATTAATTAATTTTATTTTATTTTTTTTTTTTTTTCCTAGCTTTGTTCCAGCTAACCAATAGCAATGAATATAAGATTTTAATACCGAAATAGGCCATATTAATATAGAAACATATAATTGATATTAAAAGCAATAATTTTTTATAAATTTAAAAAATACGATTTGCTATGCTTGCTTTTTAAAAAATAAAAAAATTTAAATTTTTTATTTAATATTAGCTAAGAATAATATAAATCCAAATATATTTCCGGCTTATTTGCCGGTTTTTACCTAAATAAAAAAAATAATTATTATTTAATTTTATATTTAAATATTAATTTATTAATATTGAAATTATTAATATTATTATTTCGGCCATTATGTAAGTTTTATTCAAAATATTATAAAAATAATTAATATATTATTTTTTTTTTTTTATAAAATTTAATATTTTTTTATTATAATTTTTCGATAATATATTATATATCGATCCTAAATATTGTAATTAGTTTCGATCTAATTTTCGGGTTCAACAAGCATTGATTATATAATAGCTTTATTATTAAAAAGCTAATTATTTCGATTATCGCTAGATCAAAATCTTTACAGCTCGAATTAAGGCCTTGCTTATTAATACAAATATTTTTTTATTGTTTTTAATTATTGTCGACGATACTCAACCTTAGGAAAACCTAAAAGTTAAGCCGATTTCTAAGGGCCTTTCGCTTCTTAATATTTAATTAATGGTTCTAATTTTAATAATAAAGCTATAAAAATAGATTTAATTTTAAAAAATATTTTTGGCCAATAATTTTTTTTTCTTAATTTCCCAGCACCGTCGATTTAACAAATCCTAATCGATAAAGCGGCCGGGAACGATCGAATTTTTGCTATAATATTTCCTATTTTATATTTTATAAAAATTACTAATTTTAATGCTCCAAGAATCCGAAAAGTTAATTTGCGGGCCTATGCTTAGCATATGCTTTAATATCAAAATAAAAATTTGGCTATTATTTATATTAGCGTTTTTTAATTTTTAATATTTTGATACAGCAACAAGCTGCGGGTTTGGCTTATTTTTATATATTTAAAAATTTTGGCTTTAAAAATCTTAACCAAAAAAAGCTAATTATAGCCCTCGAAAAAAATAAATTTTTATTATTTTATATTATTTGCCAAGGCTTTAATTTAATTAATATATGCTTATTTTAAAAAAAATAAAAGCAATAACTTATAAGCTATTATTTAATTTATTATTTCTACGGCTTTCTTAATATTTATTATTTTTAACATAGCTAATATGCAATAAAAAAAATTTGCTACAATATTTTCCCGGCTATTTCGAAATAATATTCGGCCTTAAATATATTTTATAATCGTAAATCTAGAAAAATATTTAAGCCAATTTTTATATTATTACTTAATATTTAAATATTTAATTTCAAATTTTTAAAAAATATATTTTACGCTTGTTTCTAAGCTTTACTAATTCTTGAAATTGTATAAAATAGCAAGCTCGTGGAACCGATTATTTTTATAGCTTATATTAAATTTTAATAGCTTTTTTTTTAATTAAATAACCAAGAATTTTTGGGCCGCTTTTGCTCGATATTAAAATATTAAAATTATAGCATAAAATCCGGCTTTTTTACGGGCCTTTAATATACGCTATTTTATATTTCTTACCCTGGAAAATATAGCTAATATTCCAAATTAATTTGCGGTTTTTGTTAACCGATTTTAATAGCATAGCTAATACTGCTCGAATTATTACTTATAGGCCAAAAAAAATAATAATTTAATTTTTATCTATTAATTTTTTTATTTTTAGCTTTATTTTCCGGCCCTAATTATTATTTAAAAAATTAATTATAAAAAATAATTATTTTTTTTTGCCCAAAATTAGCCGTTTTTTAATTAATGCTCGCTAATTATTATTATAAAATAAATAGCCAATATTAATATCCAGCTATTAATTAGCTTAGCTGCTATTTTTTCTTATATTAATAAATATATTTCGAAGCCCAAAAAATTTTTAGTTTTTTATATTAAGTTTTAGTTTTAGATTTTTTTTTATATAAATAATTAAGCGCTATTATTATTTTTTATATTAAAGTTGCTTAATAAGCTAATTTCCGAACGTAATTAATTGGCCCAAAAAGTTTTATATATTTTTTTATAATTTTCGATTTAGTATTGCTTTTGAAAAATAATTTTGTTCGATTGCTAGCCCAAATAAATATAGCTAGCTTTGCTAATATTAAAATTAGGCAATATTTCGGCCCAGCGTTCTATTTTGCAAAAGTATCGAAACCAAATATTTAATATTAATAATATAAATTCGATCGTAAATAAAGTTATTTTATTTAAATAATTATAATTTTAAAATTAGAAATTTTGAAGGCCCCGGCCTAAAGCTTTTTTTTAAAATTATAAATTATTATTTTCGATATTTTAGCAATTCGAAAAATAATATTTATTTTAAATATTATTAAATTAAACTTATGTTTTATTATTTATTTTTAAATTAAAATAATTTATTTACGATTAATAATTAGCTTTATAATTCGTATATAGATATGTTTTGAGCTTGTTATACTTTTTATAATTACCCAAATAATTTTTATATTAATTCCTAAAATAATTCTAGCGATAATTTATTAAATTTAAATTCGGATTCGAATTCGGCTAATAAAAATAAAGAAAACTAATATCTATTAGCGAATTTCGAAATTTTGGCTCGTCGACGGCCCGGAAATAATTTGCTAAAGGCTAATTTTTTTAATTAGTTCGATAATCGAAATATTAATTAAAATTATAATTGGTTAGCTTATATTGGCCGATATAATATTACTTTTAATATTTGAATCCGAGTCAAGGCCAAAAATCCTATTAAACAATTAATAAATATTAGCTTTTTGATTATATAACTAAATAAAAAATAGCAAAAGCTTTATAATATTATTATAGCTTAATATATTGAAAAGCTTGATTTTTTTAGCCGGTATCACGGCAATTATTTTTAAATATAAATAAAATTATTAGATTCGGAAAAATATTTATTTTTTTTAAAATATATATTTAATTTTAAAAATTTGCTTAGGCGGCCGGAAAGCATAATCTAATTTTTTGATTTATTTTTATTAGCATTGCAGCATATAATATTATAAGCAAAATTTTGCATAGCTTATTTTGGCTTTTAATTAAAAAAAAAAGCTTTAAATTATTAATAAATATTTTATAATTTTTATAACTTTTTTTTTGAAATTATTAATTTTTTATTATAAACGAAAAATTAATAATTAATATTAAAATATTTTTTTTAATTAATAATTATTTCCGAGCAATCTTTCCGGCTTTATTATATTTATTTTTTGGAAAATTAAACATTTTGCTATATAATAATTTTTTTAATTTTCGCTTATAAAAAGCCGGCTTTTTTATGCTTTGCCTCGTACAACTATCGATGCTTTAAAAAAGTATAATTTATATCGATTATTTGATCGTACGATTCAATTAATATAAGTTATATGCCAACAAAAAAAAATAATTTATTTATTAAATTTCGATTTGTTTTTATTAAACTAAAAAAAAAAAAAAACTATTCCGGGAAAGCTGGGAGCTTTTACATATACGTATAGCTAATTAATTTTTCCTAACAAAAATAAAAGCTTTTAATTTAGCTTTATAATTATATTTTATTATTTTGAAAATTTAAAAATTTTTTTTTTTAAATATTATTGGCCCTAAATTAACTTATCAAAATATTTAAGGCTATATATTAGGATCGAAACGCTAAAAAAGCTATAAAAAATAAAGCTAATAATTTGATATTTAAATTTTATTTTTATATTAATGCTCGGGTTATGCTTACGGCCAATTTATAAATCGAAGCAGAATTAATAAATAAATTTTTAGGAATTGTTTTTAATATTGCTTAAAAAACAAAGCAAAATTTTTTTTTAATTTTTTTTTGTTTTTTATTTATTAAATTTAATAATTATATAAATTTAATATTTTTTAGTTATAAATCTAATATAATACCAATATTTTCAACTAATTATTAATTTAAATATTAAAAAACTTTTTGTTTTCAAATTTAATTTTTTTTATAATTAGCTTTTGCAATTATAATTTATAAAAATTAAAAATTAATTTTTTTTTAAAATAATTTTAAATTTAAATTAACGAAAGCATTTTTTAGGCTTAGCATATATAGTTATATTTCAGATAAAGCATTTATATAGCTTATTATTTAAAGAATTTTTTAATTTTAAGCGCTTTTCGGCCAAAATATTAATTATATTTTAGGATAAAAAGCTTAATTTTATATTTTGGTTCGATTAATTAATATAATAATAATAATATTTCGATTTTTAAATTTTTTTAAAATTAAATAATTTGTTCGATTTGCTTTGTTTGCTTAATTTGCTTTGTTTGCTTGCGCAAGGCTAAAATTTATTTGCTTTTTTGCATAATTTTTATTATTACTTTTTATTTTTTATCTTTTATTTCTTTTGTTTTNTGCTTTATTTTGATTTTAGCTTTTATATTAAATTAATTTTTTTAATTTAGCCATAAATACGCCTAAAATCAATTGCTTTAGGTTTCTTTTATCTTCGGCCCTACTTTCTTGTTTTATTTTTTTTACTCTTTATTTTTTTTTATTTTTTTTTATTTTTTTTTATTTTTTTTTATTCTTTTTATTCCAGCCTTCGGGCTTTTTATTTACACGTTGTAAGTTTCCTATTTTAGCTTTAGGTTTAATAAATTAAAATTGATTGGCCTAAAGCATTACGAATTATAATTGCAATAATTATAGTAATATTATTTTTAATTAATATTTTTATAATTTTAATTTTATTTTAAAGAAATTATAACTAATCGGCCCAAAGCATAATCGATAAAATAAATAGCAGCTTTTATCGAAGCTAATAAATTTATAATTTTAGCTTTGCTTTAGAAAAATTATAGCTAATTCGCTCAAAGATCAGCCGGGATCTAATGTTGTCCTATTATTATTATTATTACTATTTTTAATAAGCCTTTCTTAACCTAGTAAATTTTAATTTCGGCTTTATTTTAAAAAAAATTATAATTAATTAGCCTAAAGCTTAGCTGGAAATTATTGTTTTTCTTATAATTTTATTATTTTTATTTTTATATTAGCTCGAAAGCCAGCCGGGATTCGGTGCTGCTTTATTATTATTATTATTCTTAGCAAATTTTTCCTAATCTAATAGGTTTTAATTTTGTATTTAGGCTTAGAATTCCAGCTAATAAATTATTTTAATTTTTGCTGCTTTTGTATTAATTTCTTTTCCGGCCGCTTTTGCAAAAATAATAATTTTAATAAATATATTATATATAGAATTAATATTAAAAAAGCGATTTGCCGGCCGAATAAAATTATAAAGCTAAATTGGTTTTCTAATTATAAAGTTATAATTGCGCAATATATTAGATAAATTAATTTAATTAAATATAAATATTACTAAAAAAAATTCGAATTGTTTATTGATTACGTATTTTTTAATTATTTAGGTCCAAGCTACGCTAATTATTATTATAATAATAAAGCTAATTAATATAATTTTAATAAGTTTTTGGTTTAATTTTAAAATTTTAAAATTTAATTTTAATATTTTGGTTTTATAAAAAATATAATAAATATAGCTAATATTGCTGCTATAATTAGCGCTGCATTTGCTACAAATTTTTTTGCTTTCGATTTCGATTCGGCTTTTGCTAAATTTTTTTTGGCTTTTGCTATTGCTGCTAAATTCTTTTTGGCTTTTATTATTGCTACTAGATTTTTTTCGGCCTTTGCTACTGCTGCTAAATCTTCTTCGGCCTTTGCTATTGCTGCTTAATTTTTTTCGGCTTTTACTGCTTGCTTTTCGGCTATTTATAATGCTCGGCATATTTGATCTATTTATTTAGGTTTGATTAAAAAATAAATCTTGGCTTAATATTAATATATTAAATATAAACAATATATTTTTAATTTTAATTTTAAATTAAAATTAATATTAATTAATTATTTTTAAATTAAAAAAATACGCTAAGGCAATCGCAAGCTGTAGTAAAAAATATTAATAATATAAATTTCTTTTTTTTTTTTTAAATAATATATTTTTGGCTTATAAATTTTTAATTTTTTAATAATTTCTAATTGGTTTCAGCTAAAAATTTTTCGAAATTTAAGAAAAAATTAAAGCTTTTTATATTAGCTTTTCGCCGCCGCCAAAATTAATCAAATTTCTAATATTGAAATTATTAAATGCTTTGCTTGGGCTAGGAAAATTATAATTTAATTTAAAATATATTTTTAGTTTAAATTTAATTATTTTAATTAATTATTAATTATTTTTAAATCAATTAAATCGAACCCAGCATTTACAAAAAATAATTAATTATTACTAAGCATTAGCTAATTTATATAAATTTAAAACTAATAATATTAATAGATTTATTAGAAATTATTAAAATTTTTGGCTTAGAATTTTAAATATATTAATTTATAATTATTTTAATTTTTTACGAACAAAGTAAAAACCAGGGATTTGGGGGCCGGCCCCCATAAAATTTTAAACTACGCGTTTACCACTGAAAATATTTATATTTGCGGCCCCTAATATTATTTATAAATTGCTCATATTGCTAATTTTCTTTTTGTGCGTATGGTTTTAAAATAATATTCCAAATATTTTGCTAATATTTAAATTATATTTATATAAAACGCTGGTTTTGGTTAATTATATTTAAATATAAGAAAAATTAGCTAAATCTTTAAGAAAATATAAAAGCAATATTAATATAATAAAACTAATTATTTTAATTATGCAAAAATTGCTTATATCTTGGTTTAAATAAGCTTTTAAATAAATATTTATTTTAAAAAAAAATAATTTGCTATTATATATTTGCAACGAAATCTTTAAACAAATGCTGCTTTTTATCGAGTTGCTGCAAGAAATTAGCCATAATAATAATGTTAAAAAATTAAAAAATATAAAAGCAAAATTTAAATTTTAAATTATTTTAAATTGCAAATAGCTAATTATAAATAAAAATAATTTTAATTACGCAAGCGTGCAAAAATATTTTTTAAATATAAATATAAAAAATTTATTTATTTTAAATATTATTAAATTTAAATTTATTTTGCATATATTTCTTAATAGTTTATGCTGCAAATTTTTTAATAAAAGCTTTTATTAATTTTAATATTAAAGCTATAGCAAAATATTTATGTTCGAAAAACGTAAGCTCGACAAAATGCTATATAAGCGCGGCATTTCGAAAGCAAATAAAAAATATTATTTAAATTTTAAATTTATTATAAATTATCGAAAAATAAGCGAAATAATTAAAAAATATATAAATTTTATTATATATAATTTTCAATATAAAATTATAATATTATTATTAGTAAAATTAAAATTAAAATAGCTTATATTATTGGTTTATAAAATAAAAAAAAAGCGTATTATTAATATTAATAGCAAAAATTAATAATTAAATTTAAATTTTAAGGCTATTTTATAATTTTAATTATTAATAATATATATTGCGTTTATTAAAGATTGCTATAATAAAATTTGCAATTTTTATTTGCATCGTAGCGAAGAAACCTGATTTAAAAATTTAAATATTAAAGCTATGCAAAAAAATATTATATATATTAAAATTTTAAAAAATTATATTTTTGTTAAATATAGCTTTAAAAAATATAAATAATATAACCAATATAAATAATATAAATAAATTTATTATTAATTATTATTTCGAGATTATAAACCAAAAAAAATAAAAAAAATAAATGCTTTTATTATATAGCAAGCTTATTAAATCCGCCAAAAATAATAAAGCTTATAAAAATATCTATCGGCGCAAAAAGAAAAAGCTTTGAAAATTTCGCAATTGCTGCTTTGAAAAATTGTTTGCTTTTTATTTATTAAATTAAAAAAAGCGATTATAAAAATCCAAAATTTCGATTACTGCAATTTAATACAAACAATAAAGCTTTGAAAGCAGCGTAAAGCAAAATTAAGTTCCAAATATAAATATTAATAAAAATAAAAAAAAAAAAATTAATATTAATAAAATTGCATAAAATTATTGCTTATTTAATAATTTGGTCGCTTATTAATAAATTATTACAAAAAACATAAGGCAAAAATTAATAAAATATAAATTTTTTAATAAAATTTTATAAAAATATAAATTAACAATAGCGAAAAATTAAAATTTAATAAAATATATTCTGGTTGCAATATTAAATATATTGCTGCCGAAGCTAATTGCTTATATAAAGCTAATAAAACGGAAATAATTATTATTAAAATATAAAAATAAAAATAATATAAAAGCTATAAAATTGCTATATGCTCGAGAAGCACTTAATATAAATCTATAACTTAGCAAACTAAGCTAAGCGAAGGGTGCCTAAAGTTACAAATAATTAGGTAACTATGTTACATAACAAGTTAAATGCCTAATAAAGATATGTTTTGTGACATAATTAGTAATTGTTGAAGAGTTTTTAAAATATAAACTATTTTATAAATTTAATATAAGAAATTAAAAGCGATGCTTAAATATAATTTATTGATAAATTAAGCAAATATTAAATTAAAAAATTATTTTAATTTAAAAAAATTTATTATTATTTATATTACAATAATTAATAAGTTGGATAAAATATAGGATATATACGTGCCAAGAATATAGCAATTATTAAATTTGTAATAATATTTTTCAATATATATCCAATATTAACAAAGCAATAATAATTAAATTTTGGAAAAATTATAATTAGCTTATTATTTAAGATTTTAATACAAAATATATTTGATAAAATATGCAAAAAAGAAAAATAATTAAAAGTTTTAAAGCTTTTTATAATAGCAAGCTAAATAAAAAATTTAAAAAGAACAAAAATAAAAATAAATCCAAAAATAAATTTAAAAAAAAAAATATAAAAATTGCAAAAATCCCAATATATTTTATAAATTAAAAGATTGCTTTATTGTTAATTAAAAATTACGCTAGCAATAGAAAAGAAAACCGAAAAAATATTCGTTTTATATAATTCTAACAAATCTAAAAAAATAAAAAAACAATTAAAAAAAAAAGAAAATTAGGATAAAAATTAAAATAATAATAAAAGCTATGTAAAAGAAAGTTATTATTGCGTTTATATAAATAAATAACTAATAAATTAGCAGGAAACGCTATTTAATACTAAAGCAAAGTATTATATTGTTAATTTAATTAATAATTTTAATTTTGGCATATTTTAATTAATAAATTTTTTTTTTAGTTAATGTAGCAAAAAAATTACAAAAGCCGCTTAAATATAAGCAATATATTTTAATTTACATTACAAAGATATCAGGGGGCGAGAGGCCCACGGGGTCGTCACAGGGTTCGCATAGGTGTTTTCTAAATAATATAATTGGCATAATAATGCACGGATTTAGAAAAAGAAATAATATAAAATTGTAGGGTTCCTAAAAGAGTTTTTTAGCTTTTAGTTTTGTTTTAGGAATATATTTATTGTGGCTTCTTTACTCTGTTTTATCGATCCTTACAAAATAATAAGAACTATATTTTTATTTTGAAATTAAATAAGATTTAAATTTTGCTTAATTATAATATTAATATTTTTAAAACAAGAAATTTTTTGGGAAAAAAAAAAGATTAATATAATTAAAAAGATTTTGGTAATCGATATTAAAAATTGATCTTTTTTTTTTTGTTTTAGTAATAAAATAATAATTATTAAAATATCCCATATATATGCTTTTCCGGCTATTATATCAATATTTAAAAAAATTTTAATTCGATTTTGATACAAACGATTTGGTGGTTACTTGGAATTTGAAAACGTTAGAAAAATATTAAAAATAATTTAAAAAATAATTTTTAAAAAAAAAAAAATAAAAAATTGAAACTTTATAACTTTTATTAAAAAAAAACAATGCGGCATATGCGAAAGCAAGCTAAACCTTGATAACTTGAAATATTTAATAAAATTTATATTAATATTATTATAATTATATTTTCAAATATTAAAAAATATATATATATATTATAATATTTATTAAAATAGCATTTTCGATTCGATAAATCTATTATTACAATTGCAAAAAATAAAGCATATAATATAATAATTAAATATTAAAAAATAATTTAAATTTAATTTCAAAAAATAATCAAAAAATAACAAATAAATAACACCAAAAAATATTTTCTAATTAAGCTAATATAGCTAGCAAAAAAGCTAAGTTAGAAAATAAAACTAATTAAATTTTATAATCCAAAGCAAAACGGAATTTTAAAACGTTTTATTAAAATTATTTATAAGAAAACCAGAATAATTATAATTAATATAAATATTTTTATATTTTTATGATCAATTATATTGAAAATTTTAATTTTTATAATAAAGAAAATAGCTATATTTTTATATAAAAAAAATATTATTTAAAATTTTTATAAATAAATTTTATTTAAATTAAAACAATAAGCTATTTGTAGCTTATTTTAAAATATTAAATTATAAAATATATATTTAAATATTAAAACAACGTTATGTAACAAATTAAAAAATAAAAAAACACGTCAAAATTAATATTTTGTAAAATAAAAAAAAAAATAAATATATATTTTAAATATATATATTTATTAGAAAATTTTTTTTTAGTAAATTAAATAATTCATTTATTTAATATTAAATTTAACGAAAAAAAATTAATTATTAAATCATTTTTAAAAAAGCTAATATTTTGATATTTTTTAAAACCAAAAATAAAATAATTAATAAAAATTAAAAAAACGAAAATAATTAGTAGGATTTCAAAAATAATTAAAATTTAAATAATAAAATTAGCTCAAATTAAAAATTGAATTTAAAAATTAATATTAACAGAAAGCCTAATAAGCTAAAAAATAATTCAAGTAATAAAATCGAAATTTTATTAAATATATTTTAAGAAAAAAAAAGCTTAATTTTGGCCAAAACCAAAAAAAAAAGCTTAAAAAAATTCAAAAATAAAATTTATATTTCAAATTTATAATTTTATAAAAAAGTATATTAATTAATATATTAATAAAAAAAATGTTATATTTTTGATAGCTTATTTTGCCAATTAAAAATTATTAATATATAATAATTTGTTAATAATTTATAAAATAAAAATTTCGTTTAATTAACCTAAATAAAAAAAAAGCAATTAATAAAAAATATTGAATTTTTAATTATGAAAAAACCTAACAATTAAAAAAAAATTTGATTTTCCAAATATTAAAATTTTATTAGGAAAACTAATGCTAAAAATTAAAAAAGATCGAAATAGCAATATTTTAAAATATAAAGCAAAATAAACAATTAAAAATTTTAAACAAAAATATAAAAAAAATTTTAATTAAATTATGCCAAAATATATAAGAATATTATATAAAAGCTTGCAATTGCGACAATAATATTGTTCGATCTAAAAATTAAGCAAATAAATATTGTTAATATATTTTGAAACTTAAATATAAATTTAAATATATATAAAAAAATGCTATCTAATTAAAAAAAATTAATAAAAAAATGCTATATAAATTGCTGGAAGCTTGATATAAGCTTAAGTAAGCATTTCGTTTATAATAAAAAAACCAGCATTGATATTTCAAAAAATAAAATATTAATTTTATATTAATAATTAATATATTTATATTAATAAAAAAAATAGGATTTATAATTATTATATATATAAATAATGAGCTAATAATAAACAGAAATTAAGGCAAAATCAAAAAGCTTAAAAAAAATATTTTTAAAAATTATAAAATAAAAATTGTAAAACTTGCAAAATATTTTATAAAAATAAAAATTATTTAAAATAAAATAAAAGCATTATTGCTTTGTGCCAAGATATTTATATTAATAAGATTCTTATTTAATGTAGCATAAAAAACTGCAAATTTATTAATATTTCAATAGTTGCTAATATAATTAAAATTATAATTTTATTTAAAAGAAAAATTACAAACAAAAATATTAAGCTTTATAAATTAAAAATTGGTTTACTTATATATTTCGTAATATAAATCAAGCCTAATATATTATATAAAATATTAATATTTTTTCGATTTCTTAATAATTTATTATTTTGATATATTAAAATTATTAATTAAATTTTATATTATCTATAAAATATAAAAATGTTATAATGTGAATATATCAAAGAAACTTGCAATATTTTTTATTATATAGAATGCAAGCATATTTTTAATAAAAAATTATATAATTTATTAATAATTTTTATTTTATTTTTTAAAATATTTTTAAAGTTTTTAATTAAATTATTTTAAAGCAATTCTTATATTTTGAACGCTTTTTAATTAATTTAATAAAAAAATATAAAATGTTACGAAATATTTATTTCAAAATTTTCTTTATTAATATTAATGCTCGAAATAAGAAAAAAGCTTTTGCAATAAATAACGTTGCCGAATTCTTAATTATTCTTTAATCAAAACCTAATAAAAAGCATCGAAAATAATTAGCAAAAATAATTAAAGCTTTATATTTAAATAATAAAATATTAAATTAAATAATTAAAAAATGCAAAAAACAATTTGGAAAAAATTTGGATTTTTATTTTAAAAAAGCTAAATAATATATTTAATAATAAAAAATTAAATTTATTTTAGTATCGAACTTTTAATAAATTATTAATTTATTATTAAAAAAAATATATTGCCAATATTATACTTTGAAAATAATTATATTAAATAATAAAAGTTTAATTAAAAATATTAACGAAACTTTGATTATAAGCCAAAAAATTATTAATTAAACCAAAATAAAATAATATAAGCTAATATTTATTTAAAGAAAAATATTATTATTATATAAAAAAAGAAAATTTTAATAATTTAAATATTATAATATAGGAAAAGTTTATTTAATTTCTAAATAACGAAATTAATAAATTTACCTAAAAAAAAAACAATAAACAAAACCCAATATTTAAAGGCTTAATAAAATAAAAATTAAACAATTTAAAATTTTTTTAAAATATTTTGAAAAATTAAAAAAAAATTAATTAAAATTAAATAATTGGCAGCTAAAAAAAAAATCTTTATAATAAATTAAATAAAGCTATTAAAAAAGCTATTATTAAAACCGAAAAATTAAATTAATGCTACGATCGAAAAAAGCTTTTAAAATTTATTGCTTTTATTAATATTAGCTATCTTAAAAACCTTAATTCGAAATCGAAAAAATCCAAAAAAAAATTAAAAAAAAATAATTTTAATTTTAAAATAAAAAATTTTAAAAATTTAAAAAAAAAACAAAATTTTATTAATTTCTTAACGAAATCTTAAAAAAAATTTTATAAATTAGATTTTCGAAATAAAAAATAAAAAAAAAAAATTTATTATATGCTATAATTGCAATAAAAAAAAAATATATATTATTAAATTATTTTAAATTAATATTTAAAAAAATAAAAGCTAAAAAAAAAATAAAAAAAATTTTAAAATTTTTAATAGCTCGTTCTAAAGCTAAAAAGCTTAATAAAAATATTTAATTAAAAGCTAACGTTTTCTTATTTATAAATAAAAAATAAAAAATTATTAAAGCTTTAATTAATAATAATTTTAATAATAATTTAATTTTATATTTTTTAATAAAAAAATAAAATTTAAATTATAAAAATTAATCGATTAGAATTATAAAAAAAATTAAATGATAATCCTAATATTATTTATAAAATTTATAATATTAAAATAAAAATAAAAAATTTTAATAAAATTAAGAGAATTTTATCGAAATAATTATTATTTATAATTGATATGCCAAGCATTAATATAATTTTAAGGAGATCTTAATTATTTATTATTAAACCAATAATTAATTGAACTAATAATATTTGGAAATATAAATTAAATAAAAAATTTATTAAATTAATAAAATCCAAAATTTTTAATAAAATTGCAAAGAAAAAAACCAAATTTTTTTTTTAATTTTTTTATAATATATTATATTAATTAGCGAAACCTTAATAATTTTTTAAAAATATAATAATTTTTTTAATATATTTTTAAAAAAAAATNACTAATAAACTTTTTTTTTTTTACGAATTAATAATATTATTTTATTAATATTGGAAATAAGAATTTTTTTTTACGGATTTATTTATGCATTATTAAAAAAAAAAGCTTAAAATACTAAAAAAATATTTGAAAAATAATCTGGCCAAGGGTTAGATTCGAAAAAATATTAGTTCAGCAGGATCGCTTATTTTCTTTATGCTTAAATTAAATGGTTTTTTATGCTTTTGCGTAAATTATAAAGAATTAAATAAAATAATAATAAAAAATCGCTATTTATTGCTTTTAGTAAAAGAAATGCTTAATTAACTAAAAAGAGCTAAAATTTTTATTAAATTTAATTTACGAAATATATATTATTAAATAAAAATTCGATTAGAAAATAAATAAAAAATTGCTTTTCGAACCCGATATAAGCATTACGAATATTTAGTAATGCTTTTTAGGTTAGCTAATGCTTTAGCGATCTTTCAAGCTTATATTAACAAAATCTTAAATAATTTTTTAAATAAGATTTATATAATTTATTTAAATAATATTTTAATATATAGCAAAAATTTAACGAAATATTCCTAACACGTTAAAAAAGTTTTAAAACATTTAAAAAAATATAAGATTATATATTAAAAAATTAAAATATATATTTAATGCCACAAAAATAAATTTTTTAAAATATATTATTAATATTTAAAAAATAATAATAAAATTTAATTAAATAAAAATTATTTAAAAATAGCTTATATTTATTTTTTATAAGGAAATCCAAATATTTTTTGGATTTGCTAACTTTTATAAATAATTCGTTAATAATTATTTAAAGATAGCCCGATTTTTTATAAATTTATTAAAAAATAATAAACAAAATTTATTTTTTTGAAATATTAATTAACAAAAAGCTTTTAATAATCTTAAAACGGTTTTTATTATTGCATTAATATTTATTTATTTTTTACCTAATAAATTAATTAAAATAAAAATCAATGCTTTAGAAATAGCGATGAAAGCAATATTGTTATAACCTAATAAATAGCCATTAAAAAATAATTAAAAAATTAATTATTAACCAATTGCTTTTTATAATAAAAAGTTTAATTTTGCAAAATTAAATTATGGAATTTTCGACCAAGAATTAATAGCAATTATTAAAAGCTTTAGCTATTAAAAACATTATTTTAAAAGCAGCAACTTTCCAATAAAGGTTTTAATAAACTATAATAATCTTTAACATTTTATAAAAATTATAATATTAAATTGTTAACAAGCCAAATGGGTTTTAAATTTATTTGCTTATAATTTCGAAATTAAATATCGGCCTAAACCATTAA
Organism: Chlorociboria aeruginascens; assembly: GCA_002276475.2. Taxonomy (NCBI): domain Eukaryota; kingdom Fungi; phylum Ascomycota; class Leotiomycetes; order Helotiales; family Chlorociboriaceae; genus Chlorociboria; species Chlorociboria aeruginascens. The sequence goes on along the minus strand of NCSK02000283.1, from coordinate 10,178 downwards.
ACCCAGCCGACAAACCTTCGCGAAAGCCCAACTATATATTAATAAAAAATTAAAAAATTAATTTATTGCCTATATTGCAAAATAAACTAAAAATAGCAACAAATAAAAAATTGCTTCGCTCCAAAAGCAAACCAAAGAAAACGGCAAATATAAAAAAAATAATAAAATTTATATATTTTAGCTATTTTTAAGCCATAGCTAGCAATTAATCCTTTAAGTCCAAAGCTGGTACTATCGAATTAATTAATAATAACTAGGTTAACGATTTTGTAAAAATTTATAAAAAAAAACTTAAAAACTTTTTTGCAAAATAATAATAAAACGTTATTTGCTAATATTAATAATAATAATTATTATATATCGAGAAAAGTAATAACAAGCGCTATGAAAACAGAAATAGCTTACTTTAATAAATTAGAAATATTATTTTTATTATTAATTAAATTGCAAAAAAAAAATTTTTTTAATAATATTAAAAATAAAGAAAATAAAAGCTGGTGCTTAAACCAAGTGGAAACTAAATATTAATGGATTTATAAGGCTAAATGAGAAAGCATATATTTTTTCTAATATGGCAGTTAAGGAAAAGATTTTAAAAATTTATTACGACAATTTATTTAATAATTATTTTGGGCAATTAAAAATTATTAAGTTAATAAAAAAAAAAATATTACTAGCCAGCCTTATATAAAAATATAAAAGCTTATATTCGAACATATAATATTTATTAATAAATCAAATTGATTTGTTACCAAAAGGTTAGCGAAATGCAAGCGCTATATTTGCCAAATAAATTTTTTTAATTTATTTTAATAAATTTTATTATAAATTTACTTTCTAGTAGAAATAGAACATCCAAAGCTATATTTAATTTAATCCTTATTATAATAGATAGGTTTACGAAAATATTCAAATATATTCTTTGTAATAAAATTATTATTGCTATAGTACTAGCAGATTTATTTTTAAAAAATTAATTTAAAAATTATGAACTATTTGCATATATTGTTTTAAATAAAAGCTTAGTTTTTATTAATAAATTCTAATCGAAATTATGCTTTTATTTTAAAATAAAAAAAGAATTATTAATTGCTTTTTATTTATAAACAAATAAATAAATTAAAAAACAAAATTAAGCTATTAAAACATAGCTAAAAGCTTATATTTTTTATATGCAAGATAATTAAGTAAATCTAATATCAATAGTTGAATTTATATATAATAACGCATTTTATAATTTAATTAATATATTATTTAATAAAGCTAAATATAGGATATCGTTGAAAAATCGCCAAGAAATCGAAAACGATTCTATTGGAAAAGAAATATTATTAGCAAAAAAGCATGCTAAAATTATTATTATAATAAAAGAAAAATTAATAATTATTTGGCAAAAAATTAAAAAATAATAAATAAAATAATATAATCAAAACTATATGCCAAAATTCTTTAATATTGGAAATAAAGTTTTATTATTATTTTAAAATATTAAAATGGTTCAAACTAACAAAAAATTAAATTATAAATTTTTAAAACTTTTTAAGATCGTTAAAATTATTAAAACTTAAGCATATTAGCTATTATTATCATTTAAATATAATAGATTTTATAATATTTTTCATATGTTACTATTAAAACCATATTATCGAAAAAAAAATGATTTATTAATAATATATTAACCCAATTTAATAAAAAATAATAAAAAATATAAAATAAAATAAATATTTATTAGGAAAATTAAAAAAAAATTAAAAAAAAATAGCTAATTTAATAAATTAAATATATATTAGCCGATAACGAATGATTAATAATTAATTATTTAAATGGATACAAATAATTAATTAAGAAATTCGATAAAAATAACCCTAATAGGGAAATAGTCACAAACAAAGCTAAGAAAAAGCAAAAAATTTAAAATAAAATTAATTTTTCAAAACAAAAAATTATAAATTCTATTTTTTACGAATTATTAATTATTGGCTCCCGAATAATTAATCTAATTGTTAGGTGCCACGAGCATTAATGGCTCTATATTAGGCTTTACCATTCCCGTCTTTATTATTTTATTATTAAAAGCTTGGAATGCTAGTTTTTAAAAATATTTTTTAAAAGCTATATTTTGACGCAATCTAGCTTGGAACTTATTTATAGCATTATTATTAAAATAATAAAAAGCTATAATATTTTCAAAAAAAAAAATTTCTAAAATTTTAAATAAAAAAATTAATATTACTAGCCTAAATAATATTAATTAAATAATTTATTATTGAAAGTTTAACAAAGCCTTAATTAATTTATTACATTCATATAACGAAAATTATAAATCGAAACTTTTTAATTTCGTTAAATATTTAAAAAAAAAATTATTTTATTCGATTTCCAAGTTCGATTAGTTTTATTTTTAAAGTTTTAATCTAATTATTTATAGCTTTTTTTAATTTTTGCAAACTGCTTAAAATAAAGTTGATGCTATTGGCAATAGCATTCTGAATAGGAATCTAGGATCGATTCTTATTGCCAAGTTAGCAATACATTAATAAATTTTTAATTAAATATTAATTTATTTAAATTTTGTTATAAATTTTTTTTTTATTATAATTTAAACTTTTAAAAGCAAAATCGAAAGCAACATAAGCCATGCGAAAACGAATTAAAGATTTATAACAATTAGCATTATATTTTAATGCTATATATATAATATACTTAGCCTTTTTATGCAATTCGGGAAAAACCTTACAAAAATTAATTAAATTTCTTAACGATTTATTAATAAAATTTTATCGGATTATACGCTTTGTTTTTAGCGTAACAAAAATAGCAATAATTTGCTAAAAATATAAATCGAAATTAGCATTTCCAACGAGAATGCTTTAATAATTTTTTAATATATTTAATATAAAAAATATTACAAATATTGATATTAAAAATAAAAAAAAACAAATTGTTAAATTAATAATTAGGTTTAAAAAAATTATTTATATCGAAAATAAACTTTTTTAAAATAGAAAATCTAAGATTTGGACTACCAAATATTAGTTAATTATTTAATAACAAAAAATTAACGAAAAGCTTACGGCTCGAATAATTCTAAAAAACAATTATTTCAATTATTTTTTTTTATTTTTTTTATTATAATTTCGATATTTATTTTTATTATATTTTTTTTTTTTTTTTTTTTAATATACTCGATTTATTTGCATTTAGTTGCTGCTTTTTAGCTTTTTTAACTACGCGAGCCTGCGAAATAAAATTAAGCTGCTTTGCGAATTTTTTTTTTTAAAGCATTTATTTCTTTTTTTTTTTTGGTTTATAATTTTGGAGCAATAATTAATAATAAATTTATTTATATTATTTATATTATTTATATTATTTATATTTTTTAAAGCTATATTTAATAAAAATATTATTTCTCAAAATTTTAATATACGTAATGCTTTTTTATATAGTTCTAATATTTAAACTTTTAAACTAGATCTTTTTGCTACGATACAAACAAAAATTATAAATTTTATTATAGCAGCTTTTGATAAACGCAATATATATCATTAATAATTAAAATTATAAAATAACTTTAAAGTTTAAATTTTGTTATTGATTTTTGCTGCTAATGCTAATAATATACTTTTTTTTTGTTTTTAAAATTAATAATATAAGCTATTTTAATTCTAATTTTATTAATAATAATATTATAATTTTTATATTAAAAATTATATATAATAAAATTTATATATTTTTTAATTATTTTGTTTATTTTTTAATAATTTATAATAAATCTAAAATCCAAACAATGTTTTTTATTTGTTTTCGAAATATTGCGCTTATATAACATTTTGTTAAGCTTACGTTTTTTGAACATAAATATTTTATTATAGCTTTAATATCGAAGTTAACAAAAGCATTTATTAAAAAATTTAAAAAATCTGCAGCATAAGCTATTAAGAAATATATGCAAAATAAATTCGAATTTAATAATATTTAAAATAAATAAATTTTTTGCGCTTATGCTTAAAAAATGTTTTTGCATACTCGCGTAATTGAAATTATTTTTATTTATAATTAATTATTTGCAATTTAGAATAACTTAAAATTAAAGCTTTGCTTTTATATTTTTTAATTTTTCGAAATTATTATTATAATCAATTTCTTACAGCAATTTAATAAAAAATAATATTTATTTAAAAATTTCGCTGCAAATATATAATAACAAATTATTTTTTTTTAAAATAAATATTTATTCAAAAGCTTATTTAAATCGAAATATAAACAATTTTTATATAATTAAAATAATTAATTTTATTATATCAATATTGCTTTTATATTTTTTTAAAAACCAAGCCAATTTTCTTTGTATCCAAATATAACTAATTAATATTAGCGTTTTATATAAATATAATTTAAATATTAGCAAAATATTTGGAACATTATTTTAAAATTATATATATAAAGCGAAAATTAATAATATTAGCAATATATAAATAATACAAAAACCAAAAAATTCCAAATAAATTAAGGCAATATATAAGCATTACCTTCGAACCTATAACGCTTGCAAATTATAATATAAAACGCGTTTGCTTTTTATAATTTATAAAATTAGTATTAAAGTTATTTGACCGCCGCTTTTGTTAATAATAATAGTTTATCAAATTTAAACCTTAAATATTATAATTATAATAAATTTAACTTTGCTAATATTAATAATTATCTAAATAATTATTACGATTATAATAAAGATTTCGATTTTAAATTTATTACTTAATTTTTTCGTTCAACGATTTCAAAATATATATATCGCTAATGTAAATTTATATTTTTTTTTAAGAATAAATTTTATTTATATTTAAAAAAAGATATTTATATTAAGTTTAAATATATTAAAAGCATTGTTATATTTGCGTCGTTAATATTATTCGAATTGGATTTTTTTAAAATTATTATTATAAGCTTTGCATATTTTGTTTTAATTATTATATTTAATTCCAATATTATATTAAATTGTAGCATAGGTTATAAATTTCGTAAATAGCATTATATTATTGCTTAAATTAAATTTAATTTGAATTTATAATTATTATTAATTTATTTTAATATAAAATGTTTTTTATTATTAATTAATAAAGCATAATTATTTTAATCTTTACCTAATATTAAAATTTATAAAATAGCTACGCTTATTATGGTTCGAGATATTAATAATCTAAAGTATTTTATTGTAAAATATATTATTTTTATCTTCTATCTCGAAAATAAATATTTGTATGCCTGCATTATTTATAAAATTTATTTTATTAATAATCTTTAAGCCAAAATATTAATTAATATTAATATATTAAAATTTGAACAAATTAATATTAGCATAATTAAAAAAGTTGCAATAATTAAATAATATAATAATATTAAAATTCTTTTTTATATTATATAACGCGGATCGCGAGTTGTACGATCGATTCTTACTTAAAATATAATTATAATTTTATTTCGAAATAAGATTATTATTTTTATATATTATATTGCTTTTCCTAATCGAAATTTTATTTTTAAATTAATATAAATGTTTTTTATTATGTTTGCTTATTTTGTTAATAAAAAATTATTCGGAATTATTACATAAAATAATAACGATGCTTTTGTGCAAATTAAATACAATTTTAAGTTAGAATTAGTTTAAGAATTTAATTTTGATTATTATTTCGCATATTTGTTTATTAATAATAATTTTAATAAAATAAATGCTTTAATATAAAAGTTTTTTATATTAATAAAATTATTTAAGTTTTTCAATAATATTAAAAATAAATATATTTTGCAATTTAGTATAATAATATATAATAATAATAATGCCGCTTATATATATCAAATGCTTTTCGATGCATTTCCAAGTTTCTTTACCGATAAAAATTGCATCGATTTATTTAAAAAAAAAATAAATAAAAATTGAATTAAAGCCAAATTGGCAAGAATTCGTCCGGTCGTTTAAGTTTAAAATTTATATTGTCGAAATTCAAAATAAAGAAATAATTAATACTGCTTTTAATAAATTATATAATCAAGATTAAATGTTTTATATTATATAAAATACATTTTTTATTTTTTTTGTTTTTATTATTTATTAAATTTTATTTTTTTAAAAACGCGTTAGCAAAGCTATTATTAATATTAGAATATTAAATATCGCAATTATTTTTAATATATATTTATTATTGCTTTAATTTAATATTATCGCAATATATTAAAGCTATAAATTTATTTTTGCAATTAATGTTATTAGTTTTTTTTATTAATAAAAAAATTTAATTTAAAATTAAAATAATATTTTAATATTATTACGCATCGTAGTTAAGAAACGTTTAACGTTGTTATTATAAAATTTAAAAATTTATTTGTATATTGCTAATGCAAAATGAATTTATTTTTATATAATTTTGATTTTATTAAAGCTTATATTAATAATATAATCATAACAAACCATACCTTCGATTAGCATTTTTAATATTTGCAATAAATTTTTAATATTTTGCAAAATAAAAATATAATTGTAAAATTAAAGAAAATATTTTTAGATTTTTTTTTTTATTATGATTTTTAAATAAAAAGTTATCGATCTTGGTTTTAGCATTATAAAAAAACGTTTTGTAACGATTTGCAATTTTGTTTTTTTTAAAATATTAAAAAACTTGGAAATTTATCTCGAAATAATTGGCTATTTTTAATAATATATTAAAGATTATATAATAATTAGCCGATCTTTTAAAAACAAAAAGATTCTTTTGCTAAAATTAGCTTTTACCAAAAAGAAATTTCGTTAAAATTTTTTTAAAGCAATTATATATAATAGCCCTATAGTAACAAAGCTAAATAGCTTTTATATATTATAAAAGATTTTTGCTTTATCGCGCATTTTAATATATTATAATTTTTATAAGCAGCTTTTCGTTAATATTAATATTTTCAAATATAATATTAATATAATAATATATTATATTAAGCAAAGCCCGTTATTTGCATAGCTTTTATTTATAACATATATAAATTTTATTAATAATAAGAATTAATAACTGCTTATTGAAATATTTTTTATTTTATATTTGAATATCGATTCTAATATTTTTTATATAATAATATTAGCTATTTAATTATTTGATAAAGTTTATAAAGCTTTTATACGCTTAATATATCTTCGAAAATTTAATATTAAACCCGTTATATTTTTATTTTAAAAGCTAAATATCGCAAAAAAAAAATATTAATTAATTAAAATAAAAATAATTGCAATTATATAAATAATTCGCAAAATTAAATATTATATTAAATTAATTCGCTATTTATTTGTTATATTTTATATTAATCATAAATTATTTATTAATATATTATAATATTTTTTATTTACGCATATTATTTCAATTTTAAAGCTAAACTTAAAACTTATACGTGCTTTTAAATTTTTGTTAATATTTTTTATAAAATTTTATTACAAATTTGGGAAATTATACGTTGTATTTAATGCTTTATTACAATTGCCAATAGTTTGCTATAATAATTTTGCTTTATTATTTTATTTTATAAATAAACTTAATGCTTTGCACATTTTAATAATTGAAGCATATATATATATCGCTTTATTAATTTTTATAATATTTAAATTAAAAAATAGAATATTAATAAATTATTTTTTTAATATTAAATAGTTTAAGATTTTTCAAATTTTTAAAACTAAAGCCAAAGCATTAAATTTTATAAATTTATTATTCGAGCTATATAACAATTTTATTTATTAAAAATCCCAAAATAAAATTTTTAAGCGATTATATATTTTATTAAATTGCTTCAAAAATATTTTTACCGAAGCGCACGACCAAAATAAATATTTTGATTTTGCCAAATTTTATAATATAATTTATCGAAGTTTTTTTATTCGCGGTATTATATAATATTTAAAGAATTTTCTAAAATATTACTTTTAATATAAAATATATTAAATTAAAAAGTATATATTATTCGATTTATTATAATCTATTATTTTGCTTTTAATATTTTTTTTATACAATTATTATAAATTTTATTTTAGCATTATTATTATTCTTTTATTATAAAAATAAATATAATGCCGTTCTTTTTATTATTTGCAAATTTAGCAAACGAGTTGCATTAGCTGCGGGTTACGCAATATAAAAAGCTTTACAATAAACATTAGCATTAATTTTTTAATTTATTAATTTCAATTAAAAATTTCCAAAAATTATTTTTTTAAATAAAAAATTTTAATTTTTTTTTAAGTTATAATAAAATATATTTGATATATTAAAAACAAAATTAATTTTCAATATAGTTTATTATTTTTAAACTAATAAATAATCCGAACGTATTAATTAGATTATTAAGCTTGCATTGCGCTTTTTGTTTTATATTCTCGTTAATATTGTGGGGGGGTTTTAGGGCTGGGTGTGGTAAAACCAAGAGCTGCGACTCGAGGCCTAAAATAATCTCTAATAATTAAGCTTGAAAATAATTATTAAAATATATAAATAAGATTGTTTTTAATATTAATTTTATTAATTTATTATTATAACTAAACATTCGATTTCGTTAATATAATTTTTTATTTTTTTTTTATTGTTTTTAATNNTTATNCTTTATGCTTTTTTTTTTAAAAAAAAGCTTTTTTTTTTTAAATATAAATATTTAAACAAAAGTTTTTATAATATTTTAATTTTATTTAATTTCGTTTATAATAAAGCAAAAAGTAATTCCCCTGCTATATACAATCTTTCCTGCATAGGTGCTTGTTCCAAGTATTAAAAATTAATTATATTTTGCATATTAATTAATATTTTTTGTTTTAATTTTTTAAAAAAGATTTTTTTTTTTAAATTTTTTATAAAATTATTTTATATTTTAAATATTTTTTTTTTATTAGCTTTTTAATAAAAAAATATTTTGGTTCAAGGTTCGAATTCAAATTATTTTTTGAAAATTGCATAATTTTATTTAATATTTTTTTAAACTTGCATTATTTAAAAAATTAATTATATTTTTTCGTTTTTTGCTTTGCAAAAAGTTTCGAAGCAAAATTATTTATTTTTTTTTTAAAATTACAAACGAATGCTTTAAATAAGCTGGAAAATAATAATTTTTTATTAAATAAAATATTAATAATCTTATTATGGGGCTAAAAAGGTAGAAAGCATATTTTAATATTTTTGCTTTATTTAAAATATAAAATGTTTTTCGGGTAAGTTTGCATTTTTAATTTTTTAAAATAGCCAAAAGCTTTTTTAGCTTTAATTTTTGCTTATTTTTGCCAATTTATATATTTGGTTTTATTCTAAATTTTTTTATTTAGTTATACTTTTTTATTTATTTGCATTTTGCTTTTATTAAGGCTTTTAATGCTAATTAAAAAAATTTAAAAAAAATTTTAAATTTTTAATTTTAATAGCTATTTTAGAATTAAATATATTAATATTATTATTTATTTCAAATTTTGGAATGCTCGAAGCACGCAATTTTTTATAGGCATTTATATATATCGAAGCTTTAATTTTATTTTTATATATATTATTAATATTTATAGCAATATATTTAATAAAAAATAATATTTTTTTTTTTAATATTTTTAGCTTTAAAAATAATAGCAAAACTTAAAAAATATATAATAATATTGCTTATTTTTAATTTTATTTTAATAAGCTCGCTTCTAAATAGCTTAGCAAGATTTTCAAAAAAAATATTATTAAAATTTTTAAAAAATATTATTTTGCTTTTTTATTTATATTTTTAATATTTAAAATAATTTTTAGCTACGCGATTTAAGCTTTTTTTTCAAGTTATTAATAAGCAAATCGTAGCTATAATATTATTTTTTTTTTATAATAATATTTTTTATAAGCATACAAAAAAATTAATTTAAAAAAAATATTATTTGCAATTTTAATATTTATTTTATAGTTTTTTTTTATATTTATATAAATATAAAAATTATAACAAAAGCTGTTTGGTAATTTTAACGCTTGCTTATATAATTAATTTAAAATTAAAAATTTATTTTAATAATTTGCATAATAATAAAATAATATATATTAGGCAAAATAACGCTTTTTATTTTAGTTGCTCGATAATAAAACTTATATATTTTTAATTTTTTATTAAAAATATTTATAAAAAAAAAAAAAAAAAAAAAA
>NCSK02000282.1:0-34746 GCA_002276475.2 Chlorociboria aeruginascens | reverse complement strand
CCACAATGCCTCCCCAACCCTCGACCCCATAAATCCTCCTCCCCAACCCTCAACCCCACGGCCACAATGCCTCCCTAACCCTCCAACTCCATAACTACTCCTACCAGAGGCGACCCCAAAGCAAGCCCCACCCCAAACCCAAATTGCTATAATGAATTGCTTCCGCCAAATGCCAGCAAATTCAAGTACGAGAATTGCTTCCGCCAAAATGCCAGCAGATTCAAGTACTAGAATTGCCACCAAGTGCCAGCAAATCCAAGTATAGTAGAGAATCAGAATGAATTGCTTCCGCCAAATACCAGCAAATTCAAGTACAAGAATTGCTTCCGCTAAAATGCCAGCAGATTCAAGTACTAGAATTGCGGCCAAATGCCAGCAAATTCAAAATATAGAGAGAACTAGAATAAATTGCTTCCGCCAAATGCCAGCACATTCAAACACAAGAATTGCTTCCGCCAAAATGCCAGCAAATTCGAGTATTAGAAATGCCGCCAAATGCCAGCAAATTTAATCTAGTACAAGAACTAGAATGAAATGCTTCCGCCAGATGCCAGCAAATTCAATCTTCCATAGATCGCTTGGATTTTCCGCGAGGATCATCCTTCGCCCAGCCCTGGGGCCGGGTGCGCTGATCATCCGGTACGTTCTCGTGGTCCACCGCCAGTCGTTGGTCGACCTGGTCGAAGATATCGGCAAACTGTCTGCGTCCATTGACTGGGAACGCTGGCAGATTAACAGTGACCTCATCTCTATACATGGACTCGAGCTCTGGAATGCGTCGAGACATGTGATCCATTTGGAGGTTATGTCTCACCCTCCTTGAACAATGCATGTCTCGGCCGCTATCCAGGGCGTTTCCGAGTTCATCTGATTCTTCTTCCAGTACCTTGGCATTAATCAAGCGAGCTTCAAGCTGGTAAATTCTTGCCATCTTGATTCTGTGCTCGTTGATCTCATCCTCGGTGACCATGGTGGAAGTTGTTGTCTTGGGTAAGGGAGGTGTGCTGACTCCTCCCGTCGGGAGGGTCAGGTTGAACCCCACAGATGGTGGATTCCGGCGGATCGGGCCCCCTAAGATTGGACCACTGAAGGCCTTTTTCTTGGTAGGATTAATCAGCCTACCCATATCTACCTTAGGGACCCTGTCATCCTCGGGAATCCATCCCTGGGGTGGGGCATTGCGTTGCTGACCAGAAGTGGTGGATGTGAAGCTGGCTTGAAAAGGCGGTCTAGCTGGGACCGCTGGTGGATTGTTGGTCAAGATAGGCGGAGTCGCCAGATTGGTCTGGATCTTGCCATTCAGACGGTCGGTCTCAGCCTTGTGAGAGGCTTCGAGAGTCTGGATCTTGCCAACTAGACCAGCCTTTTCAGCCTTGTGAGAGGCCTCGAGATTCTCCATCTTGCTAACTAGACCGTCCTTTTCAGCCTTGTGAGAGGCTTCAAGGGTCTGGATCTTGCTATTAAGATGGTCTCTGTCCTCAGCCTTCTTCTTCAGATTACCCACTTCTGTCACGATTTTGGGGAAAAATTCCTCTGGCGTGCATACCAGGCCAGTCCCCATGATGGCACCCTTGATGGCATTGTTGACGCGTTCGCTCATGCTCGCTTGATTTTTCTGAGCTGTCAACGCAGCCCCCTTGAGGTTATCGATACCCCCAAGGAGCCCATCAAAGGTACCATACGATGATGGTTCTTCCTGGCCGGTTTCTCTGAGAGCATTGCTCAAAGATTTCGCAACTTGCCAACTTCCTTCATCTAAAAAGGCAATCCCCTTTTGGGATTCGCCAAGTTTGGCTGCCAATAAATTGATGAAGTCTTCCGGAGGCGTTGCAGCGCCAGCTCCAAGGTTCAGATCTTTGCCAACGGTGTCGACCGTATTTCGAATTCTGCTTAATAGAGCTGTAGCGTCCTGTTGATCTTTAAACAGCTGCTCAATGTTTTTCTCTAGATCAGCGAGCGTTAATGGTGGAGTATCTGCAGAATCGGTGACCTCAGCTGGCGCAATAATAATGCTCGCACCGCGCACCTTGATAATTTGGGCTTTTGGTTGTGGAGACTCTGGCTTCGGAGATATTTTGGGGTCTTCGAGTATGCCTTGAACACGCTCAGCGAGGCCCTGGGGGGGGCAGGTGTTATTGTCGTTTGAAGTTGATGGCGCATTAGTACTCGTGACCATCTGCATAATGGCCGTAAGCTTCTGTTGGAGTGCGGTGTATTTGCTTTCGATGGTCTCGGAAGACTTTTTCATCGTCTTCCGAGCCTTCTCACCATCGGTTTTTCGACTATCTTTCTTCGTCTTTGAAGGTCCCGGGAAATCGGCAGAAGAAGCAGGTTTTTTTGGAAGGACCGAGCTTTGATTTTGGTGCGTTGTTTTCCCGATCCAAAGTCGCATTTGTTGATCTCAACTCTTGGATCATAGCCTGCATGTCTGCTGTTTCCTTGTGCCATTTTCCCGTGGGATTCTCATATTCTTCAAGCTTCTTCTCCAATTCTCCAATCTCGGTTTTTAATTTCTTGATCTCCGTATCGTTACTCTCATTTTGAGTTCGATATTCCTTGGCTTTTGATTGCCATTGGCGGATCTCCCTCTGTTGCTGGTTGAAATAGACCGAACTATTGTTGGCACGAATGGAGACTTCCTTTGCGTGCTTCGCAGACATGGCTTCCAGCTCTTTGGCTTTCTGGCTCATGCCGCGCTGATAAAAATCGACTTCGCTGGAGAAGTTCTGAATGGTGGACAGTCGTTCTGAGAGTTCTTTGTTTGCGGTATTGAGGTAGTCCCTCTCACGCTCAATTGATTCCACCTTTCTGGCTAGATCTTCGAAAACACTTGGAGGCTTCCAGCCACTAAAAGTGCCGCTTGCCCAATTGAACAGAAAGACGTCAAAGCCGCTCGAGATAGATAGCCAGATAACTTCGTAGACTCTTGGCCAAATATGGCGGCGGGCAGCGGTGCTGATGGTGCTGATGGTGCGCACCAAGAAGAGGCGTGCCTAGAAACAATTAGTAATAGATAAAGACAGGAAGACTCTCACAACTTACCGTAGCAGGGAGAGAGAGAAGGACGAAGAGAAGGACAAAGGGGAACCACCGCAGTGGGATGACTGCGTCGGAGAGAGACTGCGCCTTGAAACAATTAGTAATAGATAAAGACAGGAAGACTCTCACAACTTGCCATGGCAGAAAGAGAAAGGATGATGGAGAGGAGGATGGAGAGGAGGATGAAGGGGATCCACGGGAGTGGGATGCTTGCGGAGAGGGGATGGGAATCCATTTCGAAAAGTGAAGGTGAATTGTAGATGGAATGTTGAGAGAGAGAGAAGGTTGGTTTGATGTGGAGAATGTAAACACAAGATTGTATTTGTGAAACAAAAGCAATTGGATTGCTGTTGTTCTGGAAATCTTGTTCTGGAGAAAGAAGGAGAGAGAAAGAAAGAAGGAAAGAGGAGGGGGGTGTGGGATTTTATATTGGTATTTTCGCGCTTAATTCGCTACCCGGCTGAGCTGTGGTTGAACAATTAGATCGAGTCGCAGAGTTACGAGAAAGTGAATTAGCCGTGAGTCCGAAGCTGATTTGGACTTCACGTCAAGGCGGTGGGGGTGGGTTACGGGATATATAGAAAGTTGGATTTTGGTAGTCGAGATCGGAAATAAAGGAAAGAAGAGGAACTCGGGCTTCCATGGGTTTCAATAGGGTGTGGAATTCATGAAGGAAGGGTATCTGCTATTCGCACAACTTAAATGGAATTGTAAAATAATCGATCAAGGACCTCGAAGTCGACGAGGCAAGGCGTATCTCTCAATATATGGAGGAAGTCTTAATAATTCGTTCGGAAATCTTGCCAAAGTCCTAGACTTTTGAGGTTCGATGGATCATCAAAGCCAAGCAATAAGGTGCAACGTAAAAGGAATCATGAGTTTGTCACTTCAATCAAAATCAAACATGAAGAGCATTCAGAATTTGTGATACTTAGGCATCATCTCCGCTATCCGTATCATCTGAGTTATTATAGGCAATTGCGCCCCTCATCGTCGGATGTGAAGCCTCTTCGTCCCTCTTTAGTTTTCCGAATTTAGCTTCGAAGCAGGTCTCCCTGGAGGGGAAAGGTTCATGGCATTTCTGGGTATATAACGATGGGTAGTACCTTCGATAGGAGAAATAGGCGACTAGAAATCCGAGAATTGATCCACAGGTAACATCATAGACATCATGGCTATTAGAAGTTAGTTTCCTGCAAGAGCATGTTTGGAAGACATACCGGTAATCCTCGCAACGGCTGATAGCAATTAAGGCAGCTCCAAGAAGAGGACACAGGGCAAGCAACACCCTTCCAAGATCTGATCTGGGTCTAAAGATGTGCATTTGTCCAGCAAAGAACAGTGCCAAGAATCCTAACCCAGCAAAGGAGAACGATGAATGTCCTGATGGAAAGCTCCTCCAGCCATCGTGAAGCACATGGTGATCAGTTTGAGTACAAATATCTACTGTGACAAGCTGATCTTTTGGAGTGCCAGCCGCAGGTTTGCAGCGATCAATGAGGTCTGGTCGAGGTCTTCCAACCGCGTTCTTGACAACATCGGTGATGAAGGTAGTGAGGAAGATGCTAATCAGTTAGCCATCAAACTTTGACGTTCTAGAAATAATACCTTATGAAGAATCCCAGTACCGTCACATGGCTTTTATGTAAACTGGATTTTGAGATTCCCAACCAAAGCACGAGGCAAATGAAGGGCAAAATTCCAGCATAGGCGATATTCCAAGGCACTGAAACCCTCTCGACAAGAACATGGGGATATTGGATATTAATATTACTGATGAAGAACAAGCGGTGGAAGGGCTCGATCAGAGATACCACCTATTTCTGTTAGTCTTGTTCATACAAGCTACTCTTGAGACTTACGAGTATCCAGGCGGTTAGGAGAATGACGAAGCCAACATAATCTGGAGCATATGTTTTCTAACCCTGTCAAAGAAATCACAGAGAGGAATTCAATCAACTATACCTCCCAGAAGCGAGCTATAGAGCCCATCAGGCCAGGACGAGTTGCGAATGCTGCGGCGGGAGAAGAGGGGCCATTTCCGTTGGAAGGCATTATTTAGATTATAACACGCTCTATTCACAAAATCGCAATTCATCACATCGGAACAGATATATCAGAGGTCCTTGGAAGGAGATACATACAGAATACTGAAGGTCGAGCTTCTGGCTGTGAGTATTTCATCTTGTTCTTCTGGTGCGAAGTCGTCAAATTACACGCAACTCTGCTTTGTCAGCCTAGAAACCTGACCACCAGGACAACTCCGAATCCGTACCTTCAGCTTCAACCATTATTTGCATCTTCTGAGCAACATATTCCGCCTTCCTAATTCATCTCGAGTACATCTTGGATACTCAGTTCAACAGTATATGGCCGCAGAGACCAGGATCTCGAAGAAAGCTAGAAACTATGGCAGAACAGGCAAACGCTTCAACAGCATTTCCAACTCCTCCACCATTCTGGCAACACTTTACACTTGAAAATCTCAATCGGATAGTTGAATTACGACGCGTACAATTAGGGGGAGAAACTAAGAAGACAGATACCAATGCTGCCTCATTTCGACCACTAGATTTACCCACGGAACTGCGCTATCTTCAACCCCCGGAGCCTCCAGCAGATGGCATCTATCAATCTTTCGGGGACTATTATAATGTTCGTGAGGACCGATGTTATCTTATATGGCTAATAAATTTTAGCTTAAACACCCCCTCCCATCTCTTGAAGAACGAAACATACCACAGCTCTACACCCCACCTACTTCTCCGACTAGGGATGGTAAACACGTTGATCGCGCGCTCACTCTGAAGCGGCTTGCAAAATCCCTCCTCCTCAATTTTCTAGAATTTTTTGGAATCATGAGTGTTAATCCCATACAGGTACATCACACACTCTTCCCTATCTCTTTGTTTGTACTTTCACCTCACCTTCATGCGTTTCCAGCCTTTCGTGGCTAACGGCTCTAAAACAGTACCGGGAAAAACTCATAGATATTGTTAACATGTTCTACAATGTCCATCATCTTCTCAACGAATACCGTCCACATCAAGCACGCGAATCTCTGATCCAATTAATGCAGGATCAATTGGATAAGTCACGAGCAGAGACAGATAGCATATTGAAGATGAAGGAAAAAGTTGAGGGCGTTCTGGAGGGTTTCAGTCAAGCAAAATTAGCTGAGGATGAAGACACAGCGGTTCTGAAGGTCAAGGAAGACGGAAATAGATATGTTTGGGAGGCAATGGAGAGGGAGTTTGGTTAAGGACTTGGATTGCAAGCAGGCTCCATTCTAGGTCCTGCTGGGAGGCATTCACAATAATTTTAGCTGGTAAGCATAGAATACGGCGAGAACCAGAGTGGGATATGGTACATTAAGTTCTAATAGCGGCCTCACCATAAGGTGTAAAGCTCGAAGTGAGCATGCATAATGGGGTAGAGAGCAAGCTCTGCATTTCGACACTTGGCTATACCTCTTGCCACACTATGTAGCAGTGATCTCATGAAATTTGGAGACAAATGGCCGAGCGAAACGTTCAAGAAGTACAACGTTGCATTGAAGGATCCAAATCAATCTACAATACATTCATCATGACATCATTTGCCCCCTTCACACTTCCAGTAATCTGCCACACAATTCTAAATTATCCCCTCTTCTCCCTCCCATTCTCTCTGTCCTGTTCAAATAAATCCACCTACATAACTGTGCAGGGAATCGGAATGCAACAGCACTCATATCCATCGCACTCCAAGCACTTCGTCCTTCCAGCAGAGCCAGCCTCAGGTTTCACGATCGAGGAGACGGTGGATGCAGCGCTGGACCCGGGGCCGTTACGGTTGGCGAGTGTGAATGTGATCAAGGCCATTGTATGTGTTAGGTCTTGGTGGGTTGTGTTGATATGAGGTGTAGATGCTTGGATGCTGGGGGAGTATTAGCTTTGGGATTCCTTAATGGAAAGAGGACTCACTGTTTGCTTTTGGTTTTTTGTGTTGGTGTTTTAGTGAGAGACCAAGAGAGATAGCAACCTATTAATTTGACCCTCACGCTTATGAATAATATGCTGGCCGTACAATTAACTGTGAATCTTGGAAATGCAATTTGGCGTCATGTGGTTTTTATGATTGGTGGAGAGCTTTAGTCTTGTGGAACTGAATGTGGCTTCAGAGTGCTGATTGGGTGGAAGACTAACTGACTTGGGAGGAACAACACCATGCAGGGATAGGGATAGCATAGAATGGAGATACGATGGGAAGCTGGTGGGCTGGGAAGTGACTCTTAAGTTATTGAACGATGATAGTCTGAGTTTTCACAAATCGTATCAAATTGTTAATAGCCTCAGATGTAGATACAACGGCTCGCTAATTGGAGGCATGTTGTTTGTCTAGAAAGATTTGAGAAATCAAGGTAAAGGCGTCATATAGAATATATTTTTGTATCACACTTCATTCCAACTCCATGAACGCCAAATTTTCCACTACCACCCACCCCTAAAGCCTCTTCCTCTCCCCCTAAATCCACCTCCTCTTCCACCGCTACTACGACTACCATAGCCTCTTCCACCATACGCCCCATCTCCGAATCCACCATCGTAGCCACCTCTTGATCCAGAATTATCCTCATCTGACATGGGTCTCGGCCGTCCCTTCATTTCCTTCGGGAAAGCATCATACGTCTTCCTCATCTGTGCATAACCTAGATGCATCTTCCCGTAGAAATGATCGGCCAACCGTCTGTCATTATCGAGTCTACTCAAATAAGCTCCACACACATCGCAGACCTGTAATTTTTGATGCCCAGAAGGCCCACTCGTATCTGATAATGCCTTCAGTTCGCGTTCCTTATCTCCCTTCGTCTGCATAGCCTGTCTTATTCGAAAGAACTCATCATAAGCTCTCGAAACCTCCGATTGTTCCCCTAGAATCTGAATTTCCAGCAGCCCCGTCTCGATCGATTTTGATAGATCAGAAATTTGCTTCAGAAGCGCATTTGTCTGTCTGATCTCATCGGGGGTTTTTTCCAACCTTCTCTGTGCCACATCAATCCTTCGATTACATTCATCGATATATTTTTGTAGATCGCGCATGTAATCATATTCGAAGGCGTACTTTTGCTTCTCGGCTACTGAAGCACCTTCATACTCCGTTTTGAGAGGTTCGGAATGGACCTTGGGGCAGGGGCCAAGATCTTGTTTCGTATTGGTGAAGAGATCATGAGGACAGGTGCCTACGAGGAATGAACGGCATATTTTTGGGTCAGTTATGGAGAGCTGTGCTGCGCGTGAAGAAGCTCCTGCTCCCATCAACTGCTCTATAAAACGTTAGCATGGACAAAACTGCAATAATAATAGGGCCCCAGATTAACGTACCGAGAAGTTTCCTCTGTTCTGCCGCCATTGTATCTGACTTTCTTCTGTATTGTCAAGCTTGAGATACGGCGCGAGTAGAAGTTGAAGATTGAGGCGCGGCTATCGACGAGGCGGCAAATCAACAAGGTTCGCGCTTAAGAACTCAACTCAGCTTCGCTCTCACCAGATCAATGAACATCCTTTAATACCATATGGCGCTGGCAATGCGTCAATTACTCTCCTTGCTGATCTTCATCAGCGCGTTTGCATCTACATTCGCTTCCTCTGACTACCACGAACAGCTTCTTCTGCGCCCCTTACATCCATCCTCACTTCTAGCCTCGTTTAACTTCCAAAGTAATACGACATTGTCATCTTTTGAACAACAGAATTTTAGATATTTTCCGCGATCCTTGGGTCAGATTTTACAGTATGCGAATACGCGCGAGTTACATGTAAGATTTAGCCTTGGGAGGTGGGACGCTGAGAGCTGGGGCGCAAGACCTTGGGGAGGAGCAAGGGAGGGCGGAACAGGTGTTGAGTTGTGGGCTTGGGTAGAGGCGGAGACTGATGAAGAGTAAGGATGTTGGTATTCAGAACGAGCATCAACTGATTATGACTGATTATATAGGGCTGATGGGCGATGGTTGACACTGACGAATGCTTTATCTGGTCTCTTTTGTGCCTCTTTGAACTTTATCGATTCAACTCGAACGATACGACCGGTTATGTCATTTCAACCTACGGGGGATCACTCGAACTCTACTCTTTCCAATTTACATCTACTTCATGGGACGCTACCAAGGGAGGTAGTATGTACTGAGAATTTGACCCCATTCTTGAAGCTACTTCCGTGCAAGGGCAAGGCTGGGATATCCAGTTTATTGGATGGGCATAAATTGTTTGATGCATCATGGCAGAGTATGTCAATTGATGTCCGACCAGTTTGTGCGCTAGGTGCTGAATGCCAGCTTCAAATCACGCAGACTATTGATATGGTATTGGACATTCAGAGGTCGAAACGTCCCAGAGGTGTGTACAAAGACTAAAGTGACGACTGGGGCTGATTATCTAGATAACCCTATTCCGAGGCCCATACCGAACGAGCAACTTTCATGCGACACATCGAAGTCTTACAATTCGGATGATACTTGCTTTCCTCTCGATGCCGCAGCTCAAGAACAAGATTGGAGTTTGTCGCAAATATTCGGACACCCTCTCAAGGGAACTTGCCCTATTGCTGATAAAGACCATTCAATCTGTATTAACTTGCCTAGTGCACGCCAGGTATACACGTCTGGAAGCGCACATGAGCACAAAGATCCATCAGGATACCTGAGATGCTTCGAATTAGCAGCAGAAGGCGATTTTGAGATGGTGTTACCAAGTCAGGACATAGCGGAGAAAGCACCATTGGAACAACCACTGTTATATGCAGAGCGATCTTTTACTGGGTATGGGCAGGAGCGAGGGGGTGTACAAGCCATTTTGACCAACCCGTCCCCATCCGAACCTGTCGATTTCATCTATATGGAATCGCTTCCATGGTTCATGAAGCTTTATCTACATACTTTGAATGCGAAGATAAATGGACTGGATGAGGATGTCATACAAGAGATGTATTACCGACCAGCTCTAGATCGAAAGCGTGGCACTCAACTCGAGGTCCGAATTCTTATTCCCGCGAATTCGACCGTCCTCTTGACCTACGACTTCGAGAAGGCCATTCTTCGATATACCGAGTACCCTCCTGACGCAAACCGTGGGTTTGATATCGCAGCCGCCGTTATTACGATAGGAAATGTTTCAATCCGAACGACATCCCTATTGTTACCACTTCCCACGCCTGATTTCAGCATGCCGTATAATGTGATCATTCTCACAAGTACGGTAATGGCTTTGGCATTTGGGAGTGTGTTCAATATACTGGTAAGGAGATTTGTGGCAGTGGATGAAGCAGATGTCTGGGATGTGAAAGCCATTAGATTAAAAATCGTGGCTGCAATGGGAAAGATACGGAGCAAGGTCGCAACGAAGGAGAAAATACAGAAGACCGAATAAGTGTCTATTGACTAACTATTCACATCATAGAATTCTTGATTCTCCTACCCCCGAGTCGCAAGTGTGCTCAATTCCCTTAGAAAGTTACAAGGAAACATAGTTGTTTCGGCCCAATGTTAATTTACTATAAACACCACATCTATCTTTACAAGAAGATTACTTGATGCTATCCCCACCGTTACCTCGTTATTTTCTTCCTGCATCCAATAGAAATTTCCGTGTGAGAGGATTTCAACTGTTTGGATTCTCCACTTCCATGTAACAATACATCAACCAGATGTGCTCGCTATCTATCTTCCATTTATGGATCCCGAATTCTATTAGTATTCCTTTCTCTCACCACTCTGCTTCTTGGCAGCTTCGCAAAGTTCTACAATATCAGATATTCTATCACAATGTTGCTTCCACCTACACGGCTATGTACGATCAAGATGGAAGCCACCTCACTCAAGAGAATTGATTAAATTCCAATAATTTATGGTCCCTGCCGGGAAGCACAAAACATTCGCGAGAGACATGGACTTGCTATCCCGAATTAAGATCTCGTACCACACCGGGCGCTTGGTATAGTCAAGGAGGTGAGTCGGAGTCGGCTTATAGATATTTGTTTCCGTGGTCACCCGTTCATACACACAGTTCGGGTCAAGACTCTCAGTTGATGGGACCTTGGAAAACACTTTGGAATGGCTTATATGATGAATTCAGGAATCAGGACTGCACAATTATTTACTCAATCCGACTCGTCAAAATGTGGAATTAGCACAAAACATTTTTGAGAACACTATACATATGCTTCAGATACAGCAGCTTCATATTTTTTGACAGCAACTTTCTAGTACGCGATTTCTATTCGGAGGAGAATGCGGGTTCGAAGCGGAAAACTGAATCAAGGTTGTCGAAGTGTGTTACTACTTGTGGCAAGTCGAAACATCTTCATTACTCCAGCGAAGCATGAAACCAAAAACAGCCAATAAATTGAAAAAGAACATAGCATTCATTGAGTGGTTTAAGGGGAATCATTAAATTTCTTATCGGCCTAACCCCAGGTTTGACTTTATCAGCAGGGGTTCTCGGTAATGTTGCGATAGAATATTTCCGACAAGACATCTATACATATGGACGCACTTTGCATGCACATAGAGCAAATTTACAGAGGTCTTGAGGTTGTGATAAAATTCGGCCGACATATCGCCTAGTTAGGAAGTTTGTTATTCCAGTATCACAAACATCGACACATATTTGGTGGTTCTTGGTATGGAATGTCACAGTCATTCGATAATTTCTGGAATTCTACTGGACCGGCTCTGATCCAATATTTTGGGCATGAATTTGTATCCGTCGCTGCCTCCGAGAAACTGAATGTAGATTTAAAGTTAATCACATTCGAGATGTCAGCAACAATCCATGCTCCCGTCGTAATTGACAGCACCGCACCAACCAACCACAATATACTTCATCATTACGGATCAATAATTTATGACAGAAATCTCCCTTCCTGCGGCGATTTTTGGTTTTTACGAAGGTAGCATCTAAATGTCATTTCTAGGTGCCGATACGCCCAACCTTAACTTTAACCGGCATACCATTCCGCATTATCAGGAATATTCAACTATGAGGAAGTAACGTTCGTATAAGCCCATGCTACTGCCATGGGCATTCCATTCTTTAGTGGAGGCGAAATGTCTCAAACCTCACATGAACCTATATAAGTTGAGGTATGTTCCAATATTTCAGACTTCGGACAGCGTCTCCTTCACGGTCTTTCATTATGCTTTTCAACTTATTAAGATGCCTTTTGGCTTATTTGCCTTTGCTTGCATCTGCTGTCCCCATGGATAGTGGTAGTTCTGATCTTACTACGCATGCCATCGAGGCTACCAAAGTTGCAGCTGTCTCTGAGTATAGGAATGCTGGCTACTTTGTCAACTGGTAAGTAGTCCAATCTGTTTACGAATTCGGCTGATGATTACAGGGCGATCTATGGAAGAAACTACCAACCTCAACAACTTCCAGCTTCTAAATTGACCCATGTGATGTATGCCTTTGCAAACCTCCAGACCGATGGAACTGTGTATGTCTCTTCAGCCGCTTCGACCACTGCTGTCGGAATTTCTAACACTTTTAGGTACCTGTCCGATACATATGCAGATTTGCAAAAGCACTACGATACTGATTCCTGGAACGATGTAGGCAATAATGTCTATGGTTGTATCAAACAACTCTATATGCTTAAAAAAGCCAACCGAAATATGAAGACCCTATTCAGTATTGGTGGCTGGACATATTCCACCAACTTTGCGACCGTGGCTAGCACTGCCGCAGGCAGAACTCAGTTTGCAACTACCGCGGTCCAATTTGTTCAAGATCTAGGCTTCGATGGCATTGAGTATGTACCCCTGGGAGTAAAATATTCCTAATCGAAGTGTCTCGAGCGCGTTTTTTCTAGAGACCACCAAAAGAAGTAATTGCTGACTCCCTGTTTGTGCAGTATCGATTGGGAATACCCGGCGAGTGATACAGATGCCGCAAACTTTGTTCTCCTTCTCCAAGCCGTTCGATCGGCACTGGATACTTACTCTGCTGCCCATGCAGGCGGCTATCATTTCCTTGTCACAGTTGCAAGTCCCGCCGGTCCTACCAACTATGATATCTTGCACTTGAGTGCTATGGATACGTATCTTGATGCTTGGCATCTAATGGCATACGACTACGCTGGATCCTGGGACACCATTTCCGGTCACGATTCAAATATCTACCACAGCACTTCAAACCCAGGGAGCACGCCCTTTTCCACTGACAAAGCAATCAATGATTATATCAACGCCGGTGTCACAGCCAGTAAAATTGTAATGGGAATTCCATTGTATGGGCGCTCCTTTGAAGGTACTACGGGTCCCGGTGCCTCATTTGATAGTGTCGGCTCAGGGTCGTGGGAAAATGGAATATGGGATTATAAAGTACTCCCGAAAGCCGGTGCAACCGTGAGCTACGATTCCCAATCATCTGCTACATATTCCTACGACACTTCAGCCCAAGAATTCATTAGCTTTGATGATGTGAATCAGGCCAAAGTCAAGGCTAGTTATGTGATCAATAAGGGTCTCGGAGGCGCTATGTTCTGGGAAACGAGCGCGGATAGAACTGACTCCGGTTCCTTGATTTCCACGGTTGCGGGCAGTTTTGGGGCCCTGCAGCAAGTACAGAATCTTTTGAGCTATCCAGTTTCCCAGTATGCAAATTTGGTTGCTGGGATGCCTGATTAAGGGTCGATGAGGAAGAAAATAGAGTGTATGGATGGATGGCGAATGCAGTTCGTAGGCCATGGGCCTTCACTTTAAATTCTGTATATACTTTTAGTGAGGCTTTGGCTTTGGGTTATCGTATCCCAATTTTCAAAACAGTATTTCATGATTCAATTAGTGAGAACTTGCGCTCATCGCGCGTAATTAGAAAGTATTGAATAGGGAAAAAAAAAACCAAGATTACAATATGAGCCATGAAGTACCTCCTCTTGCGACGATATCAACTTTGACTGATTCCATCAGACATCGCGCTATACTTCCTATAAGATCTTCGAAATATCGACTCAGTGGTTGCAGTGTCCGGGCACCTTTGACAAAGTTCATGTACTTTTCAAAGCTTCCGGCAAAGATTTGTGTTATGATTTGCAGGCTAGCGGTGTTTCCTCGCGTTGTGCAGTACACACCTAGGAGTGCAGCCGTACCGCCAATTTTGCAAGCTTGTTATGAGTCGAGAGTGGAGGCATGGGGTTGCTTTAAGAACTATAAAAGTTGGAACTTTGAAAGGCTCCTTCTCGGTAAATCGACATCATCACGAATCCTATGATTGATGTTGTCTATATCGATACATCACACATTTCCCAGCCTAGTACTATATATTACGATCTCATCACTAGATGCTTATATTGCATGATGGTACCCCTCGAGGAAGTACCGATGATTCACACGGTGAGCTTGACTTTTTTAAAATTCATTATTCTATAGGGGGCCTTTTCTTTGACTTGTGGATGAATTACCCAATCCTCCACGAAATTATATTCGTTGTAGGAGCGACCAGAGGAATGGAAATAACAAGCTGGTACCACTTACTAATGCCATCCCCGAGGAAATAAAATATGTGGAAAGTGTCTTGCAGAATTATGAAGATGCGTGGGAGGCCTACCCAGGGAGGCTCTTCGGGCCGCACTTCATGAAACTGACCCCCATATTTGCCAGATATATGACTGAAAAAAGTGAGAGTGCACCTACGGTATTGTCTCCTACGCCGAGATACATCGGAGATCCAAGAGGCGGAGCGGCAAAGACAAGGTGGAAGTCCATTTCCCGAGGTAATAAGTTAATGGCCAACATCAGAAGAATCGGGTAAGAGAGAGAGATATCAAAGTGAGGAGGACAAACTCTCTCTTAGGGAAAATATTCAATGGACAACATGAAGAGATTGCGCGCTCCTCTCAGAGTAAAATTGGTGGGCGGCTGGAGCAATCGTCGTCGTTAAGTACAGTATTCGTGAGAGTAATGCCAGGGAGGTACATTGTTAAAGTAGAGTTTTACATAGAGGGATTCTTGGCGTTCTTATTGGCTATGGATCTGTTGAGGTCAGAAGGCCGAATGGTTTCTGGATGTGTGATAAGCAATTCTGCTGAGACCAGACAATATTGATTTCATTCAAGCTGTTATGTCAGACTATATAAGGAGACATTATTGCAGCAAAAACATAAAGCCCAAAATCGTGCCTTCCATGACATGCATAAAGCCAGTTTGAAATGCATGTGAAGATATATTTGGCACAGAAATACAGCTGAATGAAGGATTAAGATAATGATTTGCTATCGTATAGCTCTCTCATAAAAGCCCAATCACACAATTACGTTTCTTGCGATATGTTTGATAAAATGAGATCAATATTCCGCGTGAATATCTGAGTAGTAAACAGAATTCACTGAAGGCGTTTACGGTTTGCCTCTATATGATCACCAGTATCGATCTACCTCTCTCTTTATTTTCGTTCTGTAGTACTTGACAAGCACAACTTCGTAGGTTCTGTATCTCAAATATTATGCCACAGGATTCTGCTGATCTCTATATAATAGTGCGTACCCCCTCTGAGTATTGCTTTTGTATTGCTTTGGTGTGGCTTCAACACTCTAGAGTCTCAGAAATCGACACAACAATCAACTCCTAGAAAGTAAACGTTTCGGAAGGGAGCACGAGACGCGAATCTTGCCAACTTTATCTCTGATTCTCGGACAGAGGTACAGATAATCTTCAGCCGAGATGATGTCCGACTATGAAATAATCCTCTCTGGCATGGCGGACCTTAGCATTACAACCCAATGGCCGTCAATACAATCATTCAGTCGACCCACAGCCCTAACCAAATTTCACCTCTTCCGCAAGCTCCCAGCTGAACTTCGAATTAAGATATGGCGGCTCGCAGCATCGGTGCCTCGAATTATTCGTTACAAACCTGTTGGTGGGAGTGCACCAGGTATCTTACAGGCGAGCTATGAATCTCGAGAACAGACCTGCCGATATTATAGGATGTACAATGCTCATTCAATATCAAGAAGACAGGCGGACTTTTTCATACAGCGTGGTGTTGACATTTTATATATTGACGAAGACATTACGGTGCGGCGTGGAAGATTAATTATGTCTGGATTGTATATGCCTGAACCAATGCGCCTAGCGGTCAAGAGGATGATTTGTAACTTGGTGGATGGAATGTGGAAATATGGCTCAGTCTTGGAAATTTGGTTCCTAAAGATTGCCTGCGCATTTGCAAACGTCGAAGAGATTACATTTGTCGCTGGATCTTTCCAGGGCGAAGATATAAATAGGCTGGTACCTATCACTGAAAATTCGTTCTTCGGGATTAATGAGTTCCAAGAGATCGGTGCCATATGCAATGCATTCGAACGAGCACAGATGATTTCTAGGAATGTTCATTACGATCGGGCTCTGTGGTGGTGGAAGTCGAATCCAACATTGAGGTTTATGAGATATATTCCAACTCGCAATCAGATGCCTATAAACCCATGTGCTAGAGGTACAAAGCGTATGAATCCATTTCAAGATGATTCTCCATGGCGAAAGATTCAACGAGTAGAAGAAGGGCGTATCGAGTTTCTACAAAATTGAGGAACCTTCTCCGCAGGTCATGAGTCGGGTTTCAGTATCATGGTCATCCCTTGAAGTATGGGATTGGAAGAAAGCGGAAGGACGTTAGGCAAAGGAATATTAGTTCAAGCTGAATACGATGAGCCCAACTCTCAGAAACCTGTGGAGAGTAGATCTTAAAAATATCGGCAGATGAGTATGTAGAGTTAGTTCTCTTCACTATCAAAGCAAACGAGACCTTAGAATCAGAATAATCTTAGTCTTTAATACTACTAATTGTGCCCATTTATGTCCGCATCAACTAAGGTATGAGATAATAAGATCATAGTCCCCATCGTATAGGCGTCAATTCAAACAATCATGAATTCGATCAATATAAGCCAAGTTAAACAGTATGCTTTAAATGACACTTTACACGAGAATTCTAACTGGAATCCATCCTTACTTATGATGAGTTGAGCAGGTTATAGGAGCCCACATGATTCTTGCGACTTCATATTGGAAATCGACTACCTACCTACAGGTCTTCCACGACGCAGCTTCTCTAAACTACGCACCAAAAACTCATCTCTCTCAGCAGACACAATAACATCGGCTGCAATCTGCAAATGTCGTCAGCAAGTGTTGCTTGTTGATCGACACGTGAAGCAATCCTACTCCGAAGAAGACCAGCGCTCTTCTGTGCCAGCCTAGATACCCAGTCTGTGACAGGTCTCCATGTACGTACAACGACACCTTCACTTATTCAGCATCTGACCGTAATGTAGAGAAATGGGTGCCATGACTGCACACACCGACCATTTCGGGAATCCAAGAACTGCTAGAGATGCCACGGCGGCTTCTACTTCACCTGTCTCGTTTGGATCTCGTCGCCAACGCATTCCAGTACCCCCTGAATCCGCCGCCTCTACTTTTATTGACGCCGATATTACGTTGAGTTCTAGAGAGTCACTACGACCGGATGCCCTTCTCAAAGTTGTCAAGCTGATCCCCACAACACTCGAGTCATCCACTTTCAAGGCTATCCAGCTTCATCTATCTACTGTTTTGCCTTTACGCGTCCCGCAATCAAGTACTTCCACGATCCATTCCGAAGCTGCCCCTTCAATCGAGCCCCATCTTGCTACCACGTTTACTTTCAAACACTTCCCCTACCTACTTGATGAAATTCAGCTTCGCATCTTGCAATTATCCATTATACCCCGTATTATATAGGCTTCTTCCAAACAAAAGGCAGGCCCCCACCTTGCTTCATGCCAGCTCCGAGGCCCGCGCTGAATTTTATAAACACTGGGAGGCTGGTCAAGTTGGACACGAAAGCTGGATCTATCGGGTCCCTGAATTTCTTTCTTTGCTGAATTTGAAGTCGATGTAGTGTATTTTGACACCACCCGCAACAATGTCAAAAGTTAGATTTTTATTTTCGCGCGACAGGATCCGTGTTCAACAAGAGCTATCGTAGTTCTTATAACTATTGGCCAAAAACCAAGAAGTTCGCCCTTGCGATAGAGGTAGAGAGAGCAGATTCGTGGTTAAAACTGGTGAGGTGACAGTTCTAGATAGTATTTCGCTCTGCTAAGTGTGCGAACCAGTAAAAATCTACAACCCCATGAACCTAATGTAATCTATTTGTGATTAAGTGAAGTAATTGGTACTTTAGACAGAGACTCACTATTAAATATAAACGCTATCGCATCTAAATAGGCAGCCAGGTTATGCTGCGTGTATTTCGATCTCATTTAAATCATCTGAGATCTTCCCCATCCTCATCAGATACCGTATCATGTGATTTATAATAGCACGTGGTTTTAAAGCATGTGACGCTCATCTAAAGGCGTAGAATTGCTCTATATCTCTGTATCCTCTTCCGACAATTTCTACAAGATCGCAGAGTCTCCTGCTTATCCGCTCAGTAAATAGTACTTAATACAAAGGCAATCCCGGCTTACCTTAACCAGCTCAAGCCGTCGAGAACTAGTTGCGGCACTGCATCAAACCCTTACTCTAGGTATGGGCTACAAAATCTTCAAGATGCATATCTTCTAACGACGAGTCAGATATCTTCGATCGTGGCCCATGACCATGCTTCCAACCCCGACTCCCCACATAACGAAAGCATGTCTGATGGAGCTGGCGAGAGAACCGCTATGCCATTGTCAGCCTCATTCTCACCTACATTCTGGTGCTGCAGCATGCCGGGAGCATTTGAGCACGTCTTGCTCGAGTGTCACTGCTCCGGCTGTGCGCTCACAAGTCCCAGACCCCCTTCATGCTACTACCCGACGAGTTGCAACTCAAGATCTGGCGCGTGGCCTCACCAAGGCCCCGTCTCATATGGCAAAAGCGAGGGGCCAGGAAGGCTCCCGCTTTCCCACAAGTCTGCTACAAGAATCGGCATGAATTTTCTCACCGGTGGCAGCGTGTTCCGGTTGCAGACGGCCCGGGCATCTTTTTTGTGGATTGCGCTGTCGATTTTATTCATCCTGACGACATCAGACATCAGTTCAAAACTATGAGCAGAACCAACCAATATTCTGATTCCGAGGTGAAGGTGAAGAAAGTCGCTTTCAATTTGGACCTAGAGGCACACGGCCGGATAAGATTATCGAAGACGTGGCTATTTTGTTTACTGTGCCGGCAGAGTAGTTCCGAATTTGTAAGTTCTTGGGTTTATCTTTAGAAGAAAAGAAGAAATGGATTTCGATCATCTAAAGCTAACCGATCAAGATTTGGAGCAGAAGCTGGATCACCGTGGAAGTATTCGCCGCGGCTTGGTTCATCTTGAGCGATATGTTAAGGAAAACTCGTTATATGATTTTTAGCAAACGTAACCTCGTGTGCAGTTCTTTCAATATGCCCCAAAGAACGACCACGAGATGAGTCCTACAATGGTTTTCCAGGAAGACAGGGCAGAACGCTCCCGTTTGGCGAGATCCTCAGAAACTAATGAAAAAGGGAAGTACGCTGATGTTTTAGAGATGATTCGATGGGGCTGTATTGCCCATTGCCGTGCATATTGCTACGGGCTTTATTGAGCGGGGAGTTGCTGCTAAATATTAGAATTGAAGCCTGTGAAAATTCTTCGGTCAAGAATCTTAGCCTAGCTTTCACAAAATAGAGCAGATCGTTCAAGAATCACCATGCCGGTGTCATCTTTCGTTTCCTTTTATAGTGGCAATCCTCAGCACAGGGCATGCTAGCAAAGCACCATCCGGAGGTCCCATCCGTAGCTTTCTCTCCAGGAAAGCTGCGGGGCAAGGCAAAAAGGGGGAAAAGTCCCAGCAAGAAAGACTATCCACAAATAAGAATTGAATATATCGTACACATCATAAGCAACGATAAATCAAACATCCATCCATCACCTAATATATTCATCTCTTTCCAACTATAGCATTAATGATTCATGCTATCTGTCATGAGCCGTAGGTTTGACCTCATTGTCAGGCTGTCAGTGAGCTTTCTAGTCCGGAAGTGATTCAATTATCTATCATCAGATTAAAAAATTAAGATTACAAGAAAAAACAGGGGGGGGGGGGGGGGGGGGGGCACCTACCTACATATAAACACCTACCGATCCTTCTTCCTCCTGCTGACTAGAAATCCACGCCCAATATCTGTCGTCGCGCATCGTTTAATATCTAATTCTCACCGTGTGGCATATGAGACCACCATTGTCAGACAGCTTCTTTGTTGCTGGATATCTAGTTCGCACATATCAAGAGCTGGGATCATATTTATGATTATCTCATCTTAACTAAACTCATGCCATGTTATGTCAAGTCTGAATGACTTGAGAAATCGGGCCATGGGGGATTCAAGGCGGTGTATTCGTAATTTGGATAGTTATAAGGTGGGGTGAGAGGAGATCTTATTATTCATCTTGACATTTATAATTTGGCGATAACTAGTGATAAGTAAACATAAGGTTGGGCATCGATTAGATTGTGGGTACGATGGCGTTGTATTGTAATGGCGATGGCTGGGCAAGTTTTTGAATATAAACTTTCGAAAATCGCTCCTTTTAAGATGATGTCAGATATTGAAATGGTTGGAGGTAGATGAATATTAGATTGGGAGTTTCACTCTTTAGCTTCTATACGGAAGAATAAAATACTAAGCATAGAGCAGTTTATTACTCCATATCATATCTAGCTAGTCACGCTGATCAGAAATATGCACACGTATTCAAGGGTAATATATAGGGTGATCATCTCTCATTGCAAATACACAATCCAGACAACTAAAAGAGGAAAATTGCAAGCCGCCATGCACCATAATATGAAACCACACGTATCATCATATTATCAAGGTATCAATCAATCCTATCACAAGGTACCATTTCCCTCCCTCCCAACTCTCTCCCAGAACCTCCTCAACCCCAGCACCTTCGCCCGAGTAGGTTCCTCCCTCCCTCTCTTCCCCTTACCACCCCACTCCCCTCTCTCCTCACTCTCCCTCTCTCCACCCCTGCCCCACCTCCGAACCAAAAACCTCACATCCATCCTCCCTTCCCCCTGTCCCTGGCCACCCTGTCCGCCCTCCAACCTCTTGATCCCCCTCTCGCACCACACCGCAACCCACCCCCTTAACCCATCCTTCACCCTCTCCCTCTCCAACCCCCTCTTCCGCTGCACCAGCACCGGATTCACATACCCGATGACAACTTGCTGCCCCACCCCCGCCATCCCCGCCTCCGTGCCTCTGGCTCTAAAATAACACCCCTCAGGAAGAACGCCCATATCGACCAGTGCCTGCACGCTCGGCCGGTTCCCCAATCGTCTGTTCAGCTGGATCTTGATGAGGTCCCGCCCCAGCTGCCGCGCCGCCATGCGCGTGCGCGTCTCGTAGATCCGCTGTGCCGTCAGCTCGGCGAGCGATGGGCGGAGTGGTAGTGAGTGGGAGAGCGTGCGGGAAGCACGTAATAGCCGGTAGCTGTGCAGCAGTGGGTCCAGCGAGAGTGTACGGAAGATATGTGTTGTGCGCGAGAGGGATAGGAGGTCGGGGATGTCGAGGTGGGAGAGGATCTCGAGGAGGAGTTCGGGGGGGGAGGGTGGAGAGGCTTGCGGGTGGCATTTTGGGTGGTGAGGATGGATGTTTCTGTTTGAGGGGAGTGGTTGCAGATAGCGGTGATGTTTTTATCTTTGTTTTTTTGGTCGGTTTGTAGTTATCATTTTTAAAAGAGAGAGGATGGGAATTGAATGCTGTGGTGGTTTTTATCTTTGTCGTTGTCTCTGAAATAAGGTCTTGCGTCGTCGTCATTTGGTGGGGTCACGGATCGTCGCCCCTCTGAGACATCGACAAGACGTCACAATATAATATGCTTTGCTATATTTTCAATATACTTTTGTACGTTTGCAGATACTTAGTATTCCTGTTATTATTAATTACTACGACTATTATTTGGAACAAAAGAACCAATCCAATCTTATGACCTTTTCATGGAGTAATTATAATTAATAATAATATTCATGTTTATTATGTTCATTCTACGACTGATTATCCCATATAATCATCTAGAGAAAATCACAACATAAGTATTTGCTTATGTTTTGACTCTCGAATTAGACCCCCTGTACTGCTCCCTTCCCCTAAACCCCCCTCATTCACTCACCAAAACCCAAACGCAGCAAAAACCCCTACAATCAAGTCTAACCAACCATATCCAAACCTCACATCGGTCTATCTCTACATAACTCAGGTACCGACACGCTATCTGCAAAGTGTAGATGTAACGTTCAGTCTCTCCATGAATCACGCTTCATCAATTGCCAACCATACTTAATGCCGCCTGCGGATTTACAGAGCCGTTTAGAAAAATGTGAACGCGACCTGCATATAGCGACCCCAAAAGCGACCTTCATCCTTCGACCCCACCAGACCCCAATTCTCTCTGGCCCATTCATAATAATAATAATAATAATAATAATACGCGCTCGCAGGCCCAAACGCAGACCTCGGCGGAAAAGAGAGGGAGATAAACAAATGAACGGGCCGACCCAAAAGGTTGTGGCCACCCTGTCTCCAGAGAGCAGCTGAAAGAGCCGCAATCCATCTGTCCCTTTGCTCAATGTTTGAAAGCTATTGAAGGTTCAAGGATGTTGGGTGGTGGATGGTACTAGTAGGCTTGCAAGGGCCGGCTGATGTCGAATAGGAGGGAGGCAAGGAACTGACAACGCATTTCCGGAGGTCTGGCTGGGTTTGACAAGGTACGATATGTTTGGCTTGAATGCGGATGTACTGCTGCAGACTCGATCCATAGAAGGACACTCGGTAGAGATAGATCGTTGAGAAAAACCAACCATTTTGCAGAATAGGCAGGGATCATACATACACTTACTATAACATGATATTCAGACATAAGATGATAGAGTACGGTAATGATCGTAAACGCGAACAAGGTCTAGGATAAATTCTGACCATAATCGGACCCCAAGAAATCCCATCGAGGACTCGATTGGGAGAAATCAGTGGCTGATTTGCCAATGTCATGATTACCATCCACGCGATACGTTATGTTACAAAAAGATTCCGAACTTTCCTCAGACCTACCTTGTTACTCATCGCCACCAATCACTCATCCCAGGGTGCATTTCGCGTTAGAGGGGTCCCACCTTCTTGCATTACTGGCCTCTCCTACTTCATTGGTTCAGGAAATACACTCTGTACCCCGTCAGACCGCAGATATAATGTAAGCACATGATTTAGGGTGACCCGAAGATGAGGATGCTGCGCCGCAGAAGATGTGAACGTCACGAGAATCCCGTATGGGAGAAAGGTGCCAGTTAACAGATTTTTGCTTGTTGAGGCTGAATTTAGTAATAAGAGGTTGGTCGGTAGTCTCGGTTGGTCCTTTAAAAGGCCTTGTTTATTTCATTTCTCCAACTAAGCTGAAGGGAAGGGGGCCAAATGTAAATAAACATCAGGTCGGCTAAGCGCCAATTCCTTCACTTCATACATCAGGCTCTCAACGACAAATTCATGATCCCAACCTCCTCGGCCATCAGGTCTTGATTTCTTTCGAACCAGGAACAATAAACCCTGAGCTAAGTCACTGGGGGTAATCGGTGAAGTTGTTTACATTGCTCCGCCTCAAAAATAGTTTTTGATCCCGTTCATCAGGTGTGACAAGAAGGAGAGGTTTGCATATCGCCACCGAGAAAACTGCCTGTCCAAGTCTCGGCCTTCTTTTGAGCAATGAGAAGACGTAAAATGAATCACCAGGCTCTCTATATCACCGAGTTGCCGTTACGAAAAGCCCGAGGCGTTTCCATTCGGCAAACGCCCCTTGATATCATACCAGCAAGGCCGGTCCTAAAAGCTGATTGCATATATGATAGAATTTCAGATATGTTGATGGAATCCAGGGCCGTGCATGCAGTCCAAGCTTCAACAGAACTCATGGGAAAGAATTGAACCAAACTGAGCTCGCCACGTCAGTGGGACCGTCATTGGGAACTTTCCCACCGACGTCAAAGATACACCAACGGAGGTTAGCCAAATTCTGATCCCATCGTTGTGTAATGAGGCAATCTG
This sequence comes from Chlorociboria aeruginascens, assembly GCA_002276475.2. Lineage (NCBI taxonomy): Eukaryota > Fungi > Ascomycota > Leotiomycetes > Helotiales > Chlorociboriaceae > Chlorociboria > Chlorociboria aeruginascens. The sequence goes on along the minus strand of NCSK02000282.1, from coordinate 10,631 downwards.
ACTGGTGAATGGTGCGGGGATGTGCAAAACTTGCTATCGTGCCACTTTTGGCCTCAGATTGAAGAGCCACTTTTTGCTTCCTAGATGCAACATGATCCCCCTGGCCGAACTTTGCAGCTTCAACTACATTGACAACACATCGTATCCACCCTTGACGAGCTTTTTCCCTCATAGAAGGGATATAGATATGCAGGTCGAGTAATAGTCTGCATAACTTCGGAGGAAGTAGATCTTTTCACAGGTGGCTTGCAGTCAGCAGACTTGCACACTATGCAGTTGAGGAAACTGTAATTTCACTCAGCTTAGCGGGGCGTAAAGCCACCAACAGATGGAAAAATAAGACCGTAGATGACGAGACTTAATATGGAGAGGAACCGACCCGTGTATGCCAAACCAATGGAAAACTTGCATCCGTATGCTGACAGCTGAAATCTCTCCTTTCGAAGTCATCCCGGCTCGACAGATGAAGTCGAATCGAGGGGGATGACTGCACGGATAGGCAACTTTTAGAGAATCAATGCATCACTTCTGGCCCCCTCGAGGTCGATCGTTCTCGTGTTCGTCGTCACAACACACAAATCTACCTGCATCAACCAGTAATCGATTCGGGAACTAGTGGCGACTGAGGGAAGCAAGGAAACAGTGGGTTGGCAAACCATAACGTGATTTTTTAGCACGTCCTTATGCATCCGCCGATGACATCCATGACCTCCTTTAATATGTGAATGCATATGCCGAGAATAAACAACGTCCAACACTATCGACAGCGGCCAACTTCGACCTGCAGCAATCACATTTGAGGCGAGGATGATCCTATCTCGAGATGTCCGGCGTGTCCGGAATTGGATCAAATCAGTCAATGGATAAGGCGGCAGATGTTTCCATAGGTGGCAATTACTCGGCCTCGAGTCATGGATCTTCCCGAAGCCATGAGAGATAGTTGGCGATAAGCAAATGTGCTGAATCGAATGAGGGGTGGGGGGGGGTAAGTGATGCGTTGAGAAGGAGGAAATGTTGAGCGCGGTCGATTGGAGACGGTGTGTGAATATGTCCGCCTCCACCTTCGCAATGTGTATAAATACCCCTCCTAAAGTCTCCCTAACCGTCTCATCATCATCCATCAAACCATCTCCTCCAAGCATCCATTCGACTCTTCACAACTTCTCAAACGTCAATCATTCCACACTGGACAATCTCTCTTCGATACCCAGTGAGTTCTCACAACCTTGCTTCATCTGAAGGTGAGATAAGTATTGGCTAACACCCAATGGGAGGGAACCATAGCCATGTGCTTCTTCGACCAATACCAGTACACTTGCGGCGACTATAAGTGGGGTCATTTTCGAGCGCACTGCACCAAAGAGTATCGTACTGGAGAAACATGCGGCATGAAGCTCGTTATGGCAACATACGCTGCTCCTGAAGGCGGAAAATGCAAGCTTTGCATAAAAATCGAGACGAAACAGAACCGAATCCGCAAGGAGGAAGACCGAATTGCTCGATGGAGCAGGGAGAACCCAAAAGGACGAAGAGCTTCTATCGAGGCGTCTGAGGAGATAATCCGGAATCTGGAACAAGAGATTAGTGACATCTGGCACCAAAGACAGGAGCAGGCCACTACTTTGAGATGTGAGCACCAATCATTCCAGTCTAAATAATGAAAATGTGCTGATATAACGTCATAGAGGGGACTCAAACGACATGAGACTCATCAAAGCGAAGTGGATGTTTCGTATTTTCTGTGAAAGTCTTTGTGTTTCTTTGAAGGGTCTGGTGTCAACCTCGGAGGATCACGGCGCTGAAATCATTGGGTCTGGATGATGGGTGAGATTGGGCCCGAGATAGTATTAACAAGTAACGATGAAACTATGCGAGTAGTCTAAGATGATGGTGAACCAAGTGACGCCCAAGGATGTGGTGCAATCTAATTATCCAGTGAGAGCCAGGTCGCTGGGCCGTGTGCATCAGGGCCGGCCCGTCGGCGCTTAACGGGCCATCAAGTGGCTACAGCAAAATCGTGGGCGGGTAAGTCCTGTGCCTGGGCAGACGGAACATGCTTGATGACCGTAATGAAGACACACTGATTGAATGCTCGAGGTAAGGCTTGTGGTTGAAGAGGTCAATAAATAGTAGAGATCCGCGTCTTGTAAAGATGGTGTTGCGATGTTGGAAAACTGTGCGGATCGCTTATGCGCCTACAACAAATTAGTGTGGTCCAGTATCAAGTAAACCCACCTTCGCCGCATATCTCAGCACTCCTTGGACATCAGCTGCATTTAGAGAGAAGATTCCAACAAAGTTCCAAGACAAACAATGGGTATCCCACTGCTTTATGTGAAAAGAAGAGACTTGGATGAATTGTGAATCTGCGAACGTGGCTAATGCTCAATGGACATCTCTTGCAGCCTGACTGCAGAGCATAAAAACGTTCTGATAGGCTCTGCCAAATCATCTAGCAGCCAGTGAACAGGCGCTTTTGACAAAGGAAATGCTTGAATGATACAACGCATAGTCAAATCACGCTTAGGTGGTCCAGTCAAAAGCGTAAATCCAATATCCTCCCATGAGTTGCGGCGAAGTCCGGTTGAGGAGTGAGGGTATTATGACGACCATCCAACGCCGATACGCCATTAAACCAAGTGCCGCTGGTGTAGCCAGAAACCATGCTCACTTCATGGCTGACTCTGCATCCGCAAACCCTCCAAGCAGAGGTCCGACATCCTCTGATTTGACGGGTTTGAAATTCTTCACCTCCTCCGCGTCCTCCTCTTCCGATACCCAACCATCCGAAGCGTTAGGGGTGCTCTGAATCGAGCGTTGTTTTGTTGTGCCGTCCTCTTGTGTCGACATTTTTGCCAGGACGTCACGGTAGCGAAGCAGTCGTGCGTCGTGGCCGGAGAAATTGGTGGATGGTACACGAGGGCCGGTCTGTGGAACCATGGCAAAAATATCGACAAGGTGGCTGTAACACACGAATTAGATTGCGAGCTTGGATGAGGAGAATGGGAGGGGAAGGGGTTGGAAATGAGAGATCCCGTCTCAGACAACAGGCATACTTGGATGTTTGTGCAACTACTTTTTGCAGGGCTTCGGTCTCTCGCTGAACCTCTTGTGGGTCTGCTTGTATATTCCCGGGATTTCCTTCCCCAAAGCTGCCGTACTGGTTTGCGTGGGCATCGTCAAAGAGTAATCGTGTATTTTCATCCTGATAAGACCGAGTCAGCGACAATCAGCGAAGACGATGTGTAACATACCTCATTGGGTACATCTCTATTGCGATCACGACCAAGACAAGAAGAGCAGATGCCCATGGCTGCAGAAGGGGGGGGGTTGGTTCCCTTGGTGACCCGTCTTAACACAACCTCCTCCTATCGTCTCTGGCCCTCCTGCATAAGGAAACAGGAATGGGTGCTATAACACGGGACGTATTAAAAAAGCGAGCATGCAGATGCAAGGTGAGAAAGGGGAAAGGGACGAGGGCGCATAGTTATTAGTTGTGTGTGTTGTGTTGTTTAACAAATCGAGGGAGATGCGAGCCGAAGCGAACGAAGCTTTTTTCCCCCAATCTCTTCGCTTCGCCAAAAGCGGGAGGTGAGAGTAACAAGCGAACGTAGTAGGGATAGTTATTGCCCCCACAGTACTAGTAACCTTACTTCGTATCGACGGGAACCTCAGGAGAACTTCATTGTTTCCTTTTCAGGACGCGATGTCAACGACATATAACTTATGTATTGCCAGCACTTGTAAGGATCATGAGGCTTTGTGGGAGTCGATTATATTTGATCGGCTTTAAGTCTTGTTTGGAGATTCACTTCGAGGTCGATACCCTCTAAAGCAACATAAGAACCATCTTTGGCCAGTATGGCAGAGTCAACATCATCGTTCTGCTTGAAGAGGAGCTTTACGCCTTACACCTACTCTTTATTTTCTCCAATTTCTGTCTTCCCCTCACATGACCAACCTCCCTTACTGAAGAATCTACCCCTTGAAGTACCTCTCGCTACCCTTTTTTCGACCCATTCATCCTTCTAAGACAACATCAATACAGATATGCAAGTGCATCCAATTTTGCAACTCGTGGATTGGATCCAAAGAGACTTGTTACTCTGCAAGGCTACCTATACAATATATCAAGTAGGCCACTATTTCAAATCCCTCGATTCCGAATGGTATAAGTAGACATAAGTCCAATTCTGCGATTACCATCAAAGGCATCTCTATCACTCGAGCATCACACTCATTTCTTACCTGACGGTCTTCATTCATTGTCCGTCACTGTCACTCATTTGATCATTCATCATTCATCATGCTTTCCAACTTCAAACTCGTGGCATTGGCTACCATTGCTTTCTCTACATCCATCATTGCCAAACCTGTTGCTCACAAATTGGATGTTCCTCCTGTTGAAGCAACTGTCTGCTCTGATGTTCTTTCGGTAATCACGTCTTATATCACTCTGACGCCCACAGAGACGATAACTCAGGGAATCACCATAACCGTTGGGCCTCCCACAGCAACAGAGACCGAAGAGCCTTGTGAAACTGGGCCCTTCGATACCGAGACTGGTGTTCCCCAGACTACCCCATCCGTGGTCACCATTACACGCACGCACACGACACATGTTTCCCACACTGTGGTATTGACTACCACTCTTCCACCTGCCACGCAGGGTACTACAACCTTTCCGGAGTCCGTGGTTACAATTACCACTGTCCAGACATATCCCACGACAATTACCGTTTCCTCCACCAGCACCAGCAGTGCCCTTCCGACCAACTGTCAATATGATAGCTGCCTTCGACAATTCCTTCACGAGCCAGCAATCACCGAGTTCTGCGGTACCTACACGACGACTTTGAACACTGCTACTGATGATCTTCCAACATTTGTCTCTCAGTGCGGTGCCAACCCAACCCGTATCTCATCAGCATGCACTTGTGTTTTCACCACACCGATTGGCCCTCAAACATCTATCCCTGGCAGTATTATCACATTGACCACTACACCTCTCATCGAGGCTACGACACCTTGTCCTACTCTTATCACAACTACTTACACGACCTATGATGAATCCAGTCAGGCAACGGTGATTACAGTTGTGTCCACCATTACTCCTACCCTAGTTCCGACCACTCTACCGCCAACTACGGTTACGAAGACTCTCACAACCACTGATCGCGAGGGTCATACTTCTTATGTGACAATAACGACGACCATTACTCCACCCTCTTCACCACAAACAACCCTACCGCCAGTCACTATCACCAAAACACATACAACTACAGATCGTGAGGGGCATACATCGTTCGTCACACTGACAACGACAATTACTCCGTCCTCCGCTCTTCAAACAACCTTACCACCTATTACTATTACGAAGACCCACACAACCACAGATCGAGAGGGCCATACGTCTTTCGTAACACTGACGACAACCATTACCCCGCCTCCGCAGTCGACCTTACCACCCATTACTATTACGAAGACCCACACAACCACAGATCGAGAGGGCCACACATCATTCGAAACGATCACGACAACCATAACCCCACCCCCTTCTCAGCAGACAGCACCCTGTTCCACGATCACCCTCACACAGACATCTTATGATGAGTCAGGCCATACATCCGTTTTTACCACCACATCAGTTATAACAGAGACTCCACCACCAAAAACCATCACCAAAACGCATACCTATACAACTACTTATGAAGGCCAGACATCGCTACTTACTTTAACAACTACCATCACCCGTCCTTACCATACTCCAAGCTCAATCATCACACCCACGCCCTTCGTCAGCTGCACATCACCTTCATTGATCTATTCAACGGTTACAAGCACCACAATGATTATCGAAACACTCACCGGGTCGTCGGCGCCAGTTTCTTCCCTTCCAGCCGTCTCAAGCCCAACGACTTTCATAGCCGTCACCACCACGCCTGCGTCCTCAATCCCTACCTCAAAACCCGCCAGGGAAGTCGAACCATGCGACAGCGTCAACATGGGACCTGGAGAACCAACTCCTATCCCGTCTACCTTGACCTCGTCCACAACCTGGGAGGCGTCATCATCTCGGGTGACTTCAGCCTCAAGCTCCGCCTCAGCAGCACCATTGGAAATATAATATATGGTGATATCTTGACTGGCCAGGGCAGAAGAAAAAGCCTTTTTCCTTTACCGTCTCATATGAATTTGTATTCTTCTGTCTCTCCTTGTGTTTGTTTGCAGAGTAGGGGTGAGAAGATGGATGACATAGATGAATATGACTAGATTAATAAAGATTGTTGTTTACCTTGACTTTTAGATGAGGGATTCCTCCATATATGCGCATCTCCCTCTCTATCCACTCCTCCATGCATCCCTCCCTCTACCAGTCCCTCCTGCCGTGCCCCCTCTCTACAGAATCCTCTCTTCCCCATCCCCAGCTCTAAAACTCGGCCCTGGGCCCTGGGCCGCGGCGCGCGGTGACCTCGTCGTCAGCCACGCGCGAAAGAGCGATCACCAGTTGTGTCAGCCCCTCCAGAACAATATGCCCCTTCCTTCCCAATAGATCCTTCGAGTCTCCCTCCCAAGCCAGCTCAGCGGATACAAATTCCAATCAATACATCCCCGTCCGAGCCAAGACCCCATATCACCGAAGAGGGAAAGTGCGCGGGTAAGGCACCGGAGCCGACCACAGGCACGGGCTCTGACAACTGCTGATTGGCGCGTGAGGCCGGGTTCCTGCATCTGGCGTCCTAAATCAGCCACCAAGGGACACACACCGCAGCCCGCTCGTGGCCACTAAGAAGGCGTGTTTCTGGCCATTACGCACCCATGGGGTTAGTGTGACGGAGCAGCGGGCGATACAAGGAGCGAGCCAGTGGGGGAAGGACAGGAGAGCGAGGGAAGTTGGATGGGTGTGCCCTTTTTAGGCAAGCGATGCATAACTCCTGCATAATCCCGCACAATCCTCAAACCGCCCCTGCAGGAGCTCACGATGTTGCATCCCCGTCTCCCCCCTTCCCCTCCCCCCGAATCCAATCCATCTCACTTTCATTGAAACACCTCCATCTATCATCAACACACGCAAGCGCCACACACAACCCTCATCAGGGCACACGATCATTCCAATATAGACTTGCTTTTAGCTCCTCGAATCTACTAGCCAATTCCAGCCGCGTTCACTCTCTCCCTCCCTCGAATCTACTGTTGTTGTTTCTATCGCTTTGATCTCGTCGCAATATCTACAGGCGACCTATCGAGTTATACCCCCAAATCCGAAATCCTGCGAGCTCCTGCGACATCTACACGCTCATCAGCAGACGATCAAACCCGCCCGTCTCTAATCTTCATCGCTCACCTTGACGGCATTACGGCTAAGGCTTCACCGTGCCTATTCATTGATGCGCTTGAACAATTGACGAACCATTGACCGCTTTGCGAGAATGTATCGACAATAGTAGCGCTACCGCAACGGTTGCTATTGTCCATCTGACCGAGACCGCCGTGGACCCTATCCTTTCTTTCTCTCTTTCCTTCTTTCTCTTCTCTTCTCGATATTTTGATCTATCCACCAACACCGGATCCACTCTTGGATTCCGCACCGTCGATTGCTTCGCAGGCGGAGAACGACAGGTGCAATTACATTCCTCACGATATCACGAAGCGGACACTCTCCACAGCCAGGTGCTCATCAATCTGGCAGGTCCAAAGACGTAATAATATCTCCTCATCACCATGGGTTGTTCCGGTCGACCAAAGGAGGCCGACATCAAACCTGAGCAGAAATGGGATTTTATCGTAAGCATACCATCAATTGAAGGGATAAGGCTAACACAATTCAGAGTCTCAATGATTTCAAATCGACCTCCTGCTTTACTCCTTTCGCATACGGATATCTCTTCGTTTCTCTCACCATCTCAATCGCCGTCTACGCCGTCGATACTTTCACCGCCGTCAATCTCCTCGCTTTCAATCGTTGGTCCGGGGAGATTTCCCCCAAAATCCCTCTTAACATTTCGAAATGGATCTTCTCGGCTTGTATCATCGCTTCTTGGGTCAATCTAGGATTCGAATATGTTCGTGCAATAAGAGTTATGAAGAGAGGTGCCGTGGCTGAAAGTTACTTGGATTCACTGGCTGTCAGATTACAATGTGTACGATTTGGTCAAGAGGGTCGTGGATGGAGACGTTTCTTAGTATTTGCCGAGTTGACAAAGAGTAAGAAGGGTGTCGAATATGTTGCCCTTTTTACCTTCTTCTCCTTCCAATGTAAGACTTCTGCCCTCGGTGTGTTTCGTTGCTAATAAGATAGCCTGGATTCGTGTTATCTTCTGTCAAGGACCTCGCCAAGTCGTCAATGCTGTCACACTCTACTCTGTTTACAATACTGAACTTGCGGCCCAAGGAAGCAATGTGGGATCTACTCTTCTAAACTTCTTCAAGAAGATTGGTATCCTGGCGGAAGAAAATCATCAACAAGCAGTTATTCTTTCTGGTATGGTCTTCACGTTGGTTATTTGGATCTTCGCCGTGTTGAGTTTAATGTTGGCCGTATTATTCTATCTCTTGTTCTTGTGGCACTACATCCCCAATCGAGATGGTGGGCTTTCAGGATACTGCGAACGAAAAATTAACGGTCGGCTGAGCAAGATTGTCAGCGTTAAAGTCAACAAAGCTATCGAGGAAGAAGAACGGAAGCGGCAGAAAGAAGATGCAAAAGCTGCACGGAATGGAGAGAAGCCGAAGTTTGGTCGTACAGCTACACTGCCGACTCTTTTCGATTCCAAAGACGAAGAAGACAAACTTCCAGAGATGCCCATGCTCAGCCGAAATGATACCATGGCCACCCTTCCAGTCTACTCCTCGAGGCCCACAACGCCTGGTCAACCTACTCTACCCGCTTTCGAGTTGGATGAACTGAATCAGAGACCTCCATATGCTCGAAATGTAACCAATGCTTCGAATTTGAGTATCTCAAGTGTCAATTCAAATGCTCCTCTTATGAGCAATGCAGGCGAGATGGGTTATGGACGAAGTAGTTCCCCAGCACCATCCCTCACACCCACCGAATCCAATCCCTTCCCACCTCCCCAACGAACCATGACCGGCAATCCGAATTATGGTCAAGGGCAACGTGGTCCAGGTCCCCAAATCCCACGAATGCCAAGTGCGATGGCTGATCGTGGTTACACTCAATCACCAGCTTCTTATGGTGAGGCTCGATCACCCCCCTTCGCTAACCCCCGGAGTCCTATTCGTCAAGGCACAGTAGACAGTTATAGTCATCCTCTTCGTCCAACGGATAACTTCAACCGCTCAAACACTCCTTCTGGTCCGGCACCCTCAATGGGTCGACGAACCCCTTTTGATCCCACACAAGGTCGTTCATCACCCGCTCCACAAGAATACGGCCGATCTTCCCCAGCACCTACCTACCATACCAACCCTCCTACGCCGGCACCGGCAACTTACCAAGCATTTAATCCTGATAGGCGACCAGCACCTATCCCTCAATCGACGAGAAATATGACAGACCCTGGACTGAGAAGTCCTCCAAATGATTATTTCCCTCCTATGCCGCCGCAAAGAAGCGCGACGGGAATGGGCATGCAGCAGAGAGGAAGTGGTGATGGTGCAGCTGGAGAATGGGGTCCTAGAATGGGCACGCCCACTGGTGACCGTGGTCCTCCTATTGGTTATAATGGCAGCGCGGGAAATCAAGGTCTGGGATCATATAGACGGTAGTCTTATATCTTTATTTTGATACCCACTCACAATAAACCACCGAACCAGAATCAAGGAGGGTTCTTGTACATAGCATACCATGCGCTACACATTTCTCCTTCGACAGGAAGAATGTAATGCACGACTTTCATGATACAATTTATTTTCCTTACGGCGGGGTTCTAATCTTTTAGCGTTGTTGCTCTTACCTCGAATTTGGGAAATTCGGGTAGGAAGTTTGGAAGTTTACGAAGGCTTCTGATTGATAGTCAAGGCGTGTATAGAGGGAGAGAAAGCGTGGAAGAGAAATTAGATAGAGATATGAAATAAGAACGTCGTTTGAAAATAGGCTGGCTGGCTATCTCAAATTTGCTTGTGAACAAACAAATAAATAAACAAGTGAATAGAGAGATGGACCGATGAGGCAAGGGAAGGAGAGGGGGGAGTGATGGTGGCGCTATATAAACCCTCTCCCTGGTTTTCCTGATCTCGAACCTAGGGATCGCACAACTGGGAGAATGTCAAGCTAGGTCAAGATGAGTTTGCTCAGGCGACGGACGGGATGGAGATGAGAAATGTGAGGCAAGGAGGTACGTCTGCCTTTCTCTTTTTTTCTCTATCTTTTTCTTTCCTTTTTTCCCCCTTTAAATCTAAGCAAAAGAGGGAGGAATCGTTTCACTGTCATTTGCTTTTTCATTACCATTCCCCATATATACACTTTTTCGCTGGGCCCCCTCCCCTACCTTCCTTTCCCCAGCCTCCATTCCCCACCCCGCCCACATGCTACTTACCAACTAAACACAACTTTGTTTCAGCACCACAAACAAACCCTACTTGAGGACCTAAAGGGTGGGTTGGGGGGAGGGGAAATATTTAGGTGAGCTAGTTCGCTTTTGATATAAAGACTGACTCTTTGGTTG